>JAHREE010000043.1:1491844-1546735 GCA_033628505.1 Tringa tobata
TTTTTTTTTAAATGCAAAAATGCTTTTTGAAACTTCAGGGCAACTTGCCTTAGTTCTAGCAAGCAGGAAATGTAAGGTATTTTGCTCTGAGTTTTGGCTGGAATAAATTTAAATGTTAAACTTCTTATGAGGACCGTGACCTTCTACCCATCTGTCCCAAGGTTATTTTCTTCTATTTGTTATTCTGATTGAAGCAGAGAAGTTCGCTTGCCATGATGTGGTCTACCTGGAAAGTGTCCCCAGAAGGGAAAGCCAGATGAAATGTAGCATGTATGTCCATCTAATGGGTCACCGTGGGCATCTGGCACATTGTATCTATTCTATTTCCATTTAATGTACAAGTAACTGGAACTCTGAGCTCTTGCCAGGAGGGAAAAGAACTTTCATGTGGGTTTTTCAGGAATATCTGGCTTTTCAGAGTGTGCATGCTGACACATCCTGCTGTATCTTAGATCTTTGGACTTACGTCTTGTGAGTCATCAGAATGACTCTTAGTTAGGTTGGCATGGCAAGAGGTTGGACACATTTTGGGGGGCAACCTACATCATTCCCCCTTTTTGATTCTTATGCTGCAGAGCATAAAGTGTGAAGCAGAGCTCAGGATTGGGTTGGAACTTCCTTCCCTCTGCCTCAAAAAGAAAATACAATGGCATGGTGTTAAAAGTTCTGGCTCTCACCTCGTCTCTCTTGAAGGTTTGTGCCATGGATAGTTCTCCTAACCCTGGTATGCATCATCTCTGCCTTTAAATATATCTTTCTGTGTTCTGTGATCTGCCTTGCCCCAAAGGAACACACCTGTCTTGGCAGTTGAGATGCAATGTGGTTTATGTATCAGAAATCGAATCCATTAGTGACTTTGAAGATTTAGACCAAACACGTGAATTGGCAGGAGAAACAGAGCTGGTTTGAGGGAACTGTGTAAATAGTCTTTATAGCCGCTTTAGGTATATTGTGATCTTGAAATTATTTATGCGGAATTTTGTATCACAGTGGCCGGTTCTTTTCTTGGGAGAATGGAGCAAATTATCCTTTAAGGTTTGATTTTGTTTGCTTGTTTGGTTTTTATTGTCATGGCACACAGTTTGGTAATCAATTCAGCAATGAATTCTAGATTTGTTTGAAAACAGAGATAGTATTATCAATGTATTTTCTCTTCCCTGAACCTATGGCTGTTCTGTTCAGGCTAAACTTCAGCCAACTGCTTTTGTAAAGTTCATTTCTTACAAACGCACTGACATCTTGATGGCAATGAAATGTACACCTGAGTATCACAGATGTGTTCTAGCCTATTATGTGTCTTGATTATTCTGCTGTTTCAAGTGATGCCCATGAATCTAATGCTTGATCCTGAGTATTTAGGGAAAAAGAGCAGTTCCTCTTGGCTGCCCTCTGATTTTGCTGATCTTGGTGCTGTTTTCCCATCTGCCACATTGTCCTTGGTACAGTGTGCCCAAGAGGAAGCAGGGATTTTCATCTGAGGATAAATTGGGTGAAAGTTCCATACTGAAAGATACCTCCACACAGTCTGGCTTGGGAAAATCAGCCACTGATGGCAAGTCAGGTACTGATGGTGATTAGCAGTGTGAACGAAAGAACACTGTTTATAAAGGTACCTAACCAGGAAAGCCCTAGCACAGTTGCAGTTACTGTGGTCAGGGATTGTGGTTTTACTTATCTAAGCTGTATCCACACTGGTAGGATTTACCAACAGAGCTGTGTCAGTAAACTCTTTGTATTGTCATCCAAACTGTGTTTTAAGTGCTAAGGACCATGGCAAAAAAATAGTTCTACAGAAAGCAAATTCGGCAAATGGATAATGACTTTATGGGTCAGCTCGGATATTGCCTGTACATCAGCTCCTGGTACCAGGAAAGAGATAATTCAAGAAAAAAAACACAAAACAAAACCCAAAAAACCAACCAGCGACTGAACAATGTTTTCCCTTTACTGAATGAGGATGTAATGAACTAGAAGGAAGGGTTCCACAGTAATGTTAGGGTCATGATTCTGAGTCGTTTATTGATTGCCCTCCTGATTTCTTTGTGACTCAGTACATAACTCCCATAGGTTATTTGTCAGGAACTCCCTCTTGCAGAGGAGATACGTAATCATTGAATAATGTGCCAAGTTCTCTCGGTTTCATGTAGCAAGAATCAGTTTGGATTCATGAGAGTTGATCTCAGAGTAATCTACATTTTAATCTTTGTGTCACACCAATGAAATCTCTCAATAGAGGTAAAAATGGCAGAACTGAGGAGTCATGCGTGGTCTCAGAGTCACCTCTCAGGACTTTGACCAATTGACTCGACATCTTTCTGCAGCACAGCTTGCTGTGTCTGTTGTTTTTGGGTTTCTGCCCTAGTTATGTCAAACTAATGCACAAAAGTAAGCCCAGAGACACTAAGCTGTGCTTGGATGCGTGTCATCTCAGCTAGCTTCCAAAGGGCTGTTGAGACTGAGGTGAATTGGACAGTAGTCTAACATAAATATTCTTTAATTGTGAAGTCCCAAATTGACTTCAAGAGAAGTCTTGACAGATGTAATGTGCCAAAGCAGAGACTGATGTAGTTTATTATATTCTGTTTATGGCAGGGCCAGTAGTAATCAGTTAGGGAAGATGGATGCTCCTTGATACATATTTCAGTTCTTAAGTCACTGTTTTTAGGGTGTTCCTGAGCTACGTTGGGATCATTGTTTAACAGCCCGTTAGCATCATGCTTTAATGTTGTCATTCCTTAAACGATCTTGTTCTTTTGTAGGTTATGTTATTAAAGATCTGTTGTTCTTTGGATAAATTAGATGAAGAGCTATGATGTGTTGAACTTAGATGAACTTAGATTGAACATTAGAAGTTTCTAGCAGGCCACAGAATTTGGACTCCAAAGGAAGAAAAGAAACCATGGGGGAAAATGATGTTTTTCTTCAACATTATTTTAAAAAGTAATACTATGACATGATTCTTACTGAAACTACATTTGGGTAAATATCCATTTTAATTTTTTTTTCCGAGCTTTGTTACTTGTGCTTCCAGAGAATAGCTTTAGTGAGTGTAGTTTTTTGTTTCTTGAGAGAATACTCTCTAAAGAAAATTGTACCTTGGAGGATTGCACCTGGAGCAATCCCAGGACCATTCTCGCAGTTTAATTGTTCTCAACTTTGCTTCAAAACGAAACGCCCAAAAAGCACACGTGTATTTCCCTTCCTATCTTGTGCTAGTAATTATGTCTCTCATCCTCCTTCCTTACGTAACTAATTCGTGTTTTAGATAATCTGTTTTTCCTCTGTCCATTGCATTGGCTTTCTGGTCAAAACAAAATGCTGATGTTGTGGTGCTAATGAGGTTTCCTGTCCTTTGCCTGTGCGGTTTCTGATATTCATACAGCTGTCTTTAGTTATTGGGATATGTTAACTGTAGACCATATTACACTATGTGAAATGAAGTCAGAGATTAAACTGCATTGTACTTTCTACTTCCCCTTTTGCCACTCCTTCATTCTCAAAATTAACCCTTAGTTGTGTATCAGAAATCTAATGCAAAGAGAGAATCCGTGGAAAGAAATGGGAATAATATATAACAAGGAATAGAAATAGTTACAGAGGGGACTCTTTTGCTTTGCATTTTTGCTTCCAAGGGCGGGTAGAATGGCAGGTACGTAATTGCAATGTTTTTTGTCATGTAACAAATATTCTGGGTTTTGTGATGATGCAGTAAAGGCATCTGAGCCAAGAGGGAATTGACTGTAATGCCAGGTTATGAGAAAATTATTTGAGCTCCAACCTGGCCAGAAGTGGGCATATCATATCGTCTGACAACTTTTCTTGAAGCAAGTTATTTTTCACGTGCAGTGTGTTAGAGGTAGTAGTTACTTTTTGTGGTGAAATTTGTGATTATTGTTTTTCAAAAATATGTATCTACCAAGAAATGTGTGAGGCATTTACATGCTTGTCTGTATACCATATTGCAATATAGCAGTAATGTTTGTGGGGAAATGAGCGGGTGGGGTAACTCTGAACAGCACACCAGGGAAAGCAGCTGAGTCATAAGGTTCCCTTGAATATGGAAAAGGAGGTGGGATTTCAGATACTAAGCATTAGTGTTGACAAGCTTTTGTGCTTATGCTGGATCTCTGAAGCCCCTTAAAAAGCAGCAGCCTTGTTTAAAACAAGTTTCTACTTAAGTTCTGCAAAAGCTCTGTAGCTGTGTGTTAAACTGTGATGAATATAATAATGTAAAAGTCACAAAATATAGCGCAGTGTTAGGAGGCTGCAGTGAGCCAGTCGAGCCTAATGGCAGTAGCTGCCCTTCTCTTCCCCCAGCGTGGTGCAGGTGTCTGCTGGAGAAGGAGGCTCTTGAAGAGGCAGAAGGCTCAGTAAAGTAATTGAATGGCAAGAGAGAAGCCTGCTTAATGAAAGGAATCAGCTGGCGTTTGGTGCTAAAGAAACAAGCAGGGCTGTGAACTGCTGGGGACTTAATTGCTTTGAAATTTTCAGAAAGCGAGAAGCTATCTCATATTGTGTATTTCATTTTCACATAGGAATTTCTTTTCCAATTTTCCCCTTTTTTCTGAATCCATTGAATTGATTTTTTTTGTTTCCTTGCTCATCTGTGTTACAGCACAGATTTTTTTTTCTTCATGATTTTGATTTTTCTCTGAATTAAATTACCAGTCTTAGATAGGGGGATTTGGTTTGGGTTTTTTTCCATTTTAATCTTGAAGTGGGTCACACCACAAATAATTCTGTGATGCCGAGTTGTGAAACTCCTTTTGAATCAGATTAAAGCTTTTGTGCGCTGCAAACTTGATAGAATAAGCTAATAGTGAATTTTAAGGAAGATGCGAGTGGTCAGTGATGGGTGGGACATGCCAGGTATGAGATGGACATGCCTGTCTTGCAAGGAAACTTACATGTGTAAGTTACGTTCCTCACAAAGTACCGCAGCAGATCCAAACAGATCATCAATTGCTTTAGCCATTTAGTATGTCTAAAGTTTTACTTCATACATGTAACACAGTTGATGCAGTCCCTCTACCCATGTTTTAAAGTTATCTGGAAAGAGATGCTGAAAAGATGTGCAGAAGTATTGAGAGGATAAAAATGCCTCAGAGCTGGAGTATACTCTTAAATTTTCCCAGCTGGTAGTGCCAGTAATTACCATTTACAACCATAGCTGTTCTGTTAATGGCATGCTTATGCAGGTAAATCCATGGTTATACTAAATAGCTCATGCTGGAGCCCTGAAATACATTGAGGTGTGGCTTCTTCTCTTTATCAGCCTCATTTCCTCCACGATAGGAAGGTTTTGCATGTGAGGTTGTATTAATAAGCTATGCCATTCAAATGTATTTTGGATGAGAGACTGCCATGTTTCAATTTGTTTAGCGTATCAAAAAGAAAATGGAAAAATTATTTTGGTACAGTGCTGAGGCCCTAGAAAATTGTTTAATCTAATGGGAGACCACATATCCAGAACCAGCATATTGAGCGAAGTAGTAGTCAACAGCACTTGAAAAATGTGGAAGAATATTTCAATGATGAATGTGAGTACTCAAATAATACGCAGAAGGAAATGAGGGATGCTGCCTTTGGTCAACTATACTTTTGCAATGAGGAGTGGTGAGGCCTTTGAGGAAGACGTGCTGTAGCCTGCAATTTGCAGTGACGAGCTGGCAGTGGCATTTCGGATGCTTCAGGGTGGCCCCTGGCTGCCGTCCTGCCGTGCCAGCTGCCACACGTGCCCCGCTGCCGCGCAGGGCACCCGCTGCTCTTCTCCCTCGTGGCACTCGTGGAAAGTACAGTCAGAAACTCAAGTACGGCTAAATACTCAGGATAACCAGCAAAATTCTATAATCTTGTACAAAAGGGCAGAATAGTGAATACGGTGTCTACTTTTGTCTTTGAAGTACTTGAATATTCTTTTCCCAAGGAGCATGGTAGCTTGCATAAAAAATGGTTCATGGATCAAAGGACTGGCTGTCAGTCTCTTCCTTCCGGATGCTGGGCATGTCTGAGAGTAAGGCAGTGCTTTTAAAAATGCATAATTCCTTGATCTATTTCGGGTTTTATCACTCCAGCCTGCCTTTGCAGCGGTGAATTCTGGCTGAACTAACAGCCGCTTGTAACAATAAGGCCTGATGAAAACTGATTTATATTACTGTCTTCAATATTGCCTTAATGATCCTTGTTAATCCAAGAGGCAAAGAGCAGGTTCTGAGGGGAAATCAGTTCTATCAGGATAAACACATGCTCACTGCATTATATTTTTAATACAAACATGCCTCTCTAGCAAGATGCAGCATGTTTTTTCAGTAATAGATTGATACATTGTCAATTAAAAATCCGTACACGGAGTAGACCCAACTGTTTGTTGTGAATCTAGGTAGACTTTGTAGTCTAATTAACTTATTTAATTGTATTTGCTTAAGTCAGTCTCCCATGTGTTGTTAACACTGTGGAATGTAATTGACGGATGATAAGGGTTTCAGGACAGGGGCTGGCAGCCTCCCTCTGCCTGGCGGAGGTGGTTTGGTGCCCTTCTCTCCTCCTGCCCCAGCCACCTCCACTTCTCCTTCCTCCCTTGGGCCGGGACTGCCTGGTACCTCTTTGTCTTTAGAACCTTTCAGAAATATATTATTTCCGTCCCCTCCACCTCATTTTTGTTGGGTTTGTCTTCTGCCCTTTTGGTGAGCTCAGTCAGCACGCTGGGCATTCAGACCAATATGGGACCACTCCAAATAACTGATGGTGTGTGACCTTCACCCTTCGGTCCTGCTGTTGATTCAGCTCCAGCCTTACCCTGAACTGCCCCTATGGCGAGATCACGAGACGAGGGAGCTGATTCACAACTACCTGCTGGATGTTTTTTCTACATTCCCTACACTACTTTTTTTGCTTACTTGCCTTTCACATGGTAGTTTTCTGATAGCTTAGTGACTTGAACCAGCGCACGGAGGGGTCAGCTGGACCTGGCGTAGAAGCACGGGAAGGATTGCAGTGCTGGGAGCAGAATGGGACCTCGCCGTCGGCAGCAGACAGCTGTTGGCTCTTGGGGAACCTTACAGTTATTTATTTGGTCTTGTTAAAATTATGTTGATTTTGTTTGATTTTCAGCACTTCTCTTCTTATGTGCACGTTAACTGGATGTTACACCTGGCTAGGCTTGAATTTTTTTTTACTAGGTTTGGATTTTTTTAAGGTGTGATTGTAGTCAGGAAGTGGCTGGCTACGCTGGTTGTTTTTTTTCTCTTCTTCTCCTTATTAGGATCTTACTAAAAGCAATCCCCTTAACCTCTTGGTGTGTAAACTAGCAGCAAGGTCTAGCTGAAGAGTTAATGTATTGCAATTAAACTGTGCGGCCTACAATAGAATACTACCTGGTTATTTTACAAAATTGGGAACTTAGGGGGTTTTGTACATTATTTAAGTAGTGTTTTGCATGGGGGAAAGGCAGACTTCTGCTCTCCTGAGCTGGAATAGTGTGAATACTTGAATTCATTTGATGCTTTATTTATGGATTATACTTCTATGCAGAGAAAAAAACCTTACAACTTCTTTATGTCATGGTAGTTCATGGTATGTCATACGCAGAAAGGCTGAGTTTGCTTTTCTGTCTTTGTTTGTACAGCTAGTAATTCTTTACCACCTTTACAGCTTTGAAAGCCTGCATCGCTGAGACTTCAGTGCCGGGAATTCATTTGTCTGTGGAATAACTTTGCCCATGTCACTGTAGTCATGAGTGTTATTGGGCCGTTTCTTGGACCAATATTTTTCTTGAAAATAGTCATGAAGACATCTTTATAGGCATGTTCTTTATTTAAAACAAAACAAAATAAAACACACTGCCTACAAGAAAAAAACCCTTCTTCTATCATTAAGTAATCAGGTTTTAAACTGTAGCACATATTTCTATTATATAGATAGTACATTTTCTTACCCTTCAAATAAGAAAAAGTTAACCGTTACAAGCAAGAGCATACTCCAGGCTAGTGAATCTTATTCTTTAGAGAAGTAACATTTATTAAAACAGAGGGAATTGTTTGTCATGCTTCTGTATTTGTTCTTGCAGCATTTTTTTGCTCCAGAGAAATGCTTTTAAGTGCCGTCTGCTTATTTAAAAAGCAATCTTGTTTATGGAATGCATTAGTTTTAAATTGGACATTAATTGATTATGTGGTCAATGCAGTGAATAAAAAATATAAAGCTTTATACATAAAGTACACTGTGCACGGATGCATGCTCCATTGGCAGAGCTGGAAATTATACACTATCTGAAACAGTGGGAGTACTATCTCTTATCACAAAAGCCCAAATGTCCCAGTGTGCCTGAGTGTGTGTCAGTCGGTCTGTGTCAGTTGTGCTTAAATCTCTGGGTATTTGGCTGTGTGCCATATTGTTGTTTGACAGTCCATTTTATAACGTCATTTAAGATTTCTAAACGTAGCTGAGACACAAGTACTTTGAGGGCCTTAAATTTTGATAGGTTTGGGATGCTTAAATATCGGTGTAAGAAAATGCATGCCTAAGAAGGCCTGAGTTTTGTGTAATAACATTCAGGGTCTCTTTTAACAAACGGATAAAAGCAGTGATGTTTCTGGGATGGTAAGATAAAGCAGAGCACAGAGCTGTCCGTGTACTTGTTGCAGTTTAACTCTTGAAGAGTCCTGTGATCCCTTCCTTAAGCCACAATCAAAACCTTATCGTGAACTTGCAAGGCAGCCTGGTGCTAGTAATGTGAAACAGTTATCATTTGACGTGCTGTAAGGTCCGTTCTTATTTACAGAGAATGTCATTTGATGTTGTTTCCTTTTTTTCTCGGATTGCAGATGTGGGTGGTTGCAGTTCTTTCCGATCTCACACAGATGTTGTCATTGTCTATTGTGCAGAGAGCGCTGCTTGGGGTAGTTTTGCTGGGCTGAGAAGGGAACAGCCTGTCTGTGTTCTCCTCGCTGCACAAAGTACGGCACGGAGAGACAAAAGAATGTTCCTCCTTTTTTTTTTTTCCTTTTGACAGGATGTGGCACAGGTTCTTCAGTATTAGTTTTGCATCAGGGTTGGTGGGGTCTTCAGTCTTGAGGGTCCAGATGATGTTCCTGGCAGTGCCACTGCGTTCCAATAAATTTGAAATAGCAGAAACAATGCGTTTATTCCATTTTATATAATAAGTAAAATACCTTGAAGCAAAATATCACCTTCAGTAATCAAGAATGTGGATTTCCTTCTTGTTGGTGCTGGCAGTCTTTCTTGATTTTTCTAAATTGCTTATGAGAAATTAATATAGGAATTTACCTGAATTGGGAAAAATTGTTTAGTATAAATATATGCTAGTGAACTGTTACTAATTTCTTATTTTCTATTAGATATGCTAGTACATACAATAAAACTTGTGTATGACTTGTGTGTGCATGTAGGTGTATAAGATTTACGTAGAACCTGGAAGGTTTTATGAGTATGTCAAAGTGGTAGACTATTTTTAATTCAAAGAAGAAATCGAGCACTATCTGGAGGGAAATCAAGTTTTGCAAGACTCAACATTGGGCACAGCATGAGGACAGTTTGTCATTATTCTATATTTCTTGGTTATATGTGTTATCCATGTAGTCTTCTAGTTTAGAAGTAACATAGTTGTGGTTCAGGAAATGAGACATCCTCTTGGTATTAATTTCTTTTCTTTGTATGTTGCTGTAATACCAGATTTTGTGATTCTGTATAATATTTTTATTCTCTCAAAGAACTATTTTGATTCCTACTGGGTTTTACTCTGTTTTAACACGTAATCCAAGGAATTAAGACTAGCAATTTTTGGAGACAACCCTGCTCTGTTACACGGACATAGCCATCTTCCAGAATGAATATGCTGTGTAGTTGTTAAATACTATTATTATCAGTGATGATATGCAAGCCTGAAAGAATCCAGCTTTGTTTTCAGGGCTCGTTTTAATTTGGCAAGGAGTAGTAATCAAAGGGAGGGATAAAGGGGACATTTCAATTCCCGCTGTGATGCTCAAGGTATGTCATCTGTGTTGTGGGGAAAATCAACTTATTTTCACACCTATCTCTTTCTAGAAAAAAAATTCTGGGTGAAAATACTGTAATTTTCATTAAACATTGTTTTAAATGCCATTACATTTCCATTAAATAACAATGAGTAGACATGCTTTTCTTAAAGGTATCTTTCTGTTCCATTACATACAACAAAGTTGAGGCATAAAATTCTCTTGTCTAAAGAATGACCTGTGGGTATGTTTTTATCTTTTAGGGTATGAGTCTTGCGTTTGCAATTTTAATGTTACAGGCCCCTTCTTTGTGCAGATTGTGAAGGAGAGATTACTATAATGAGGTAGTTATTATACTAGAAAGTAACAGAAAGTCCTTGTTAAAGACAGGAACAACAGAAAGTGATCTGTTAAAGAATGGAAAGGGCTGGTGCTAGGTCTTGTTTGAACCTTCGTGCCAGTACTTTTATCTGAAAGTAATCCGATTAAAAACTGTCTACCTTATGCTTTTTGTTGGTTGCAAGCATGGAAGAGTGAAGGCGTGATCCTTATAGCTGGTTACTTGAAATACCTATTTATGGAAATTTTCTTGGCTAAAGATCTGAGTGCCTGTGTTCTTCACCTTTAAATTGTTGCCCTTGGGACAGCCCAAATTGTTCATGTTAAAATAACTCAAAAATAGCCTCAAATTGGTATTTTTAATCCTTGATCAAAAGATGATTGAATAAGATCAGGATTAACATTTTGGAGTTCATGGTGAATGAGCTGGTATTTTAATCAAGGATCAAAGTTCATGGTATTAGATTAGAAACTTTAACGTGCTGGTTATAGTTGGCTGGTTACTAACTTCATGGACATTGTATGGAGATAGATAGAAATTACTGACTTTCAGGGTAGTATCCCTGCTTTGTAATGCTGGTGTAATCTCTGCTCTGTCAGCTTCGGCTGTCTTTTGTGTCTAGCAGAAGTAGCACTGTCAGCATTTTTAATGCAGGATTTCCTGTTCTTTTTTGTCTAGATTAGAGTTCTAGAAGTATGCTTTATGGAATTCACTTAGAAGAAGTTTTTATTATTTAAATGGTCGTGTATGTGTTTAGTAACAAAAGCTTTTGTATACTCATTTATACTAGTAATACTTGTCTATTTTGCACACAGAAGTGAATATATTTGTGTGTAAAAGCAGATATATGTAAATATACAGAAGAGTGAATGTATTTGTATTCAAGAGCCAAAAACTTCTAGGGCAGGAGAATTGCTCCTGTAGGAGAAGTGTTATCTTTTTGGAAAAGATACATATCAGGTGTTTGGTTTTAATCTTTTCAAGTGCCTTATTCACGTTTGGTTTTGGTGACAAATTTTGTTTCCCATAAAATGAATGGGGATGAGGCTGTATTTCAGTATGATGTTACAGTGATACTGATAGGAAAAAGCCAGGACATACCGAGTGTTTTGATACAGGAATAAGCTGCCGTCCGTAGCCTCGTCTGCATCCTGCTCAGCTCCTGCACTGAGGTGTGGGCTTTGGCTTCTGTTTTGCATTTTTTACAGAATGAATGTGGGTAAAAGCATGTACCTGGGCAGTCATTGCAGCACTACTGAGACACGATGACTTGTGTGTCAAAACTCCTAATATAAGAAGGCATTTTGCCTGACAGCATTAGCTGGAATAACTTATCCTTGTTAGTCTTGACCATATGTGGTATTCATGCAGTGTATGGCTTTGGATATATGTGTTGTATTTGTTTAATTTGTTCCCGTACGGGTACGTTCCCATACAGGGTATGTTCCTGTAGCATAAGATAACGATCTTAATGTGACTTCTTAGATTCTGTATCTTGTGTTTTAAAAGAATTACAAACAGAAGCATTTAACTTCGTCATGACAGGCTCTTGTTCAACTGTCAAGGATGGTTATTCCACATAGGAATTTGCTACTCTCTCTGTCTTCATGTGTGTTGTTATACTGACCTTATGTTTCTATTTTTGACATGCTTTTTTTTTTCTCCTCCTTTTCCAGGTGAAGCAGGAGCCGTAGAAGGAAGACCTTGTGGCTCGCAATCATGCCATTCCCTTTTGGCAAGTCCCACAAGTCTCCTGCAGACATAGTGAAGAACCTGAAGGAAAGTATGGCAGTTCTAGAAAAGCAAGACATCTCTGACAAGAAGGCAGAAAAGGTACAGTTGGGACTTTCCAATTGCTAAACAGTAATTGAAAAGGGAAAAAAAAGAAATTTACAGTTATTGAAACTGAATCGATTAGGAATGATTTTGGGGTTTTATACTCTGATAAAGGTTCAAAGGTACGTAATAACTTACCAAGTTTGTTTCATGTTGGTTCTGTTTGCATTTTTATGCCACTGACAGGTGATATGGTACATAAAATAATACAGTTTGGAACTGTAGGACGTTGCATTCTCTAATGAGGAGCTCACAGCCACACAGCGTTCTGGTGCTTGTTACTGCTGTACAGCAGTTCTGTCTGTGCTTGTCCACGCAAATGTTCGCAGAGCAGAGCATCTCTGTTACTGAAACTGAGGAACTTTGTGTCTCCATGGATGTCAGCAGAGGATATACTTTCACCTTTCCTTGCCTTTTCTTCAGCACACAGGAAGATGGGGTGAAAAGTTCCTATGCTGGTGCGGTTTCCTTTGGATAGGATGCTTTGCTGCTTCAGAGTCTGTACCTGTCCACAATCATTTACTTCTCAACTGGTAGTCTTGATAGCTTTACTAAAAGTTCAGCCTGTGTGCAACTTCATCCCATCTAGTGACTTGTATTGCGGGGATATTTACTTTTTAGATGAAGCTTTTCATAATGAACTCAAGGGCATAGATTTCAGTACTTCCAAAAAAAAAACAAGCCCCAAAGCTAACTCAAAAAAACAACGAAACAAAACATCTCCCCTTCCAATCTATGAGCTTTTGAAGCAGGCTATGATACCCTCCTTGGATCCTCTCCCAGCATTATTTAGCTGTTCTGTGCCATTCTTGGCAAACTGACAGAGTCACGTGTAGGAGATAGTCACGATATTTTCCATGTTCACCAGTGGTTTTAAGCAGAGTGTGGCCAGTTTCTCTGCATCCTGTTTCACCTCGGTTTGGCCACTACTATTTTAAGTGCAGGAGAATCTGGATCTTAACTGAATTGCAGTCTTTATCCTGATATTCTTTACGGTCAGCATCTTCTGCCCCAGTGCCAGCACGTGGTACGTTCCAGGTCTCTTGCAGTGTACCATAGTATTTTACCCTGATGCTTTTTCTCTCTTGCTGGAGAGAAGAATGTTATAGTCTGTTATGCAGGCCTGTGTGGAGGCTGGGAGGATTTTCACTGCCGCCGCTTTTCTTCTTTCTCTAATAAAAGACATCTGTCAGGAGAGGAGGGGTAGGTGCATTCTGAAGAGTCTGTGATGAGACATGGCACTGCCTCCTTCATCTCAGCCTCGTTACTAATTCCTGGAGATGTGGCTTGATCTTAAAATCCATGCTCTTTTGTGTCATCTTTTTGCTTAGACCTCTAATGGGGAACAGACCAGCTTCATTCCATTGTGCATAGCTGAGCACTGTGTCACGTGCCTGTGTTCTTGATGCTGTAGCTGAAGATTATTATGTACCACTTGCTTCTAGCTGGCCTTTAATCCCATACCTCCATCTTCTTTAAAGACCTTGTTTAGGTGAGGCGGCTGCTTTGAGAAGAAATAATATGCTAAACCTGTAGAGCTGTTTCTCCTGTGTCACAGAAAGCGACACATTCTGCTTTGAGGAGAAAAGGCAGCACCCGTGCTCACTAGGTTAAACATGAGGAGGGTTAAATAGTGACGTTCACAAGACTGAGCTCGGTGTGGTAGTGCTGGCCTCTGTCATCCCTGTTATTCAGAGGAAACTAGTTAGTAAATCTGAACACTCACACCACCAGTGTTCACGTCTCCATACAGAGATTCTTCAGGAAATAATTGTTCACTGGCAAGCCAAGACTTCCATGAAGGTGACTGTGACTCTGGTGGTTTTTCTCAGGTTCTCAGATTGTTTGCTGCTTTGAGAGAGAAAGTTCTTTGATATCTTACAGACCAGTCCTCACATCTTTGAGGGTACAGGTCTGATAAAACACCCTGAATTCGTGTCCTCTTCCTATCCAGTCTATGAAAATGACTTGAGGTAACTTTGGAGTTAAAAGACAGCAAGGTCTGAGCGGTAGCCATTATTAATGCAGAAGAAAAATTTCTGCATGCCCATGTCTAAATATTTAGGCATCTTTTTATCTTTCACTACCCCTTTTATCATTATGATCCTTTCTACGATGTAACTTTCCAGCCTCCTTTGGAGAGGAATTCTGTAATGATGAAAGGGTGAGTTCTGTGGGTAGTAGTGGAACAAAAATAGAAAGCTCACTGCACATAAAGCACAAAAATTATTGCCCTTTAGGAAAAGGGTAGAAGAATGGCAGAGTTTTTCTTTTTTTATATAACTCGATTTTATTAGTGATTAGACTTTTGTAAAATTCTCTCTTTCCTCTCTGCTTCATTGTTGCTGTTTCATCCAGGGATGTGCTTTTGTGACCTGCCAAGTAACAACAATGAACTTTCAAGGCTAAGCAGCATATTCAGTGTTGATTACTGTTTGTGGTAAAAGCAGCCTTTTGGGTGCAGGGGGTACTTACTTTTCCTGCACTACTTTGTTTCTTAAAATTAAGTACACGCAGTTGCATATTTTCTTTACTCTTGAACATACGGAATTTGAAATGTGTATGTAGATTAGACTAAAAAAATATCAGCACATGTTGAAGTGAACTGAACATTTCGTTATTTAATCATAGTTTTAAATATTTCTTCCACAAAATGAAATGAATTGTAAATGCCCTTTTGTTTTATACCTTATGGCTGGCTGAGATTCCGAAGACAAACTAGGATTTTTCTACTGCAGTGTTTTTAATATGTAGTTCACAGTAGTTCCTACCATGCAGTAGAAGGACAGTGCTGTTAGGACAATATTTAGTTTGTGATGTAGAAGATGCTCTTTGACAGTTTCCTAATACACTTGGAAATGCAGATTTGTAAGAAAACTAGACAAATAATTTTCCCTAGAAACTAAAAGTGTGATTAATTATGTTTGAACAGAATACCTCAGTCTTTTTCAGTGCTTAGACTTCAATGTGTTGCGAGAGGAAGAAAAAGCAAAGTAAGAAAGGAAGATTTTTAAAGCTTGGACAGTGTGTGTTCTTGTATGTTCTTTATAATCCAGATGGATTCAACAAGTGAATTCTAGTTGCATGTTAATCTACCTTTTTTTAAGCTCTGTGAATACTGGAGAAAAATTAACCAGTTAATTTTCCAGGTCATTTTGAAATGCTGTTTAATTTTGTGGTAGCGACATAGGAGCAGAGATCTGAAGCAGCTGTAAAAGCTGGGCTGTGTGTCGTTGCTGACAGTCTGCCTCGTGTACCGCGGCTCCGGCTGTTTGGTGGCTACAGTCTCGGACTTGATAGCTTGCTGTCCGTTAGTATTTTGGAAGGCAAACTTGAAATAACAAGCGCTTTATAACTGAAAATGTGTTTATCACTTATGCTGTTAGTTTTCCATTACTTGTGTTTTTTCAGAAAGGGGGGGCTAAGAGGAAGGGGAAGGAAAACTCCTTTCATATAAACGGGACCTACCCTAAATCCTAGCTCATTAGTTAGTCTTTTATTTGCATCTCTTCCTCCTCTTTGGCTGATATCAGCATTTATTTTTATACCACCAGTTCATTTGGTTTGTGGCACACATTTACTGTCGTGAAGGTAAATATTTACTCATGTAATAAACTTGTTCTTCCCTACCCTCTGACCTTGGGTTAACCTGCTCCTGGCAGCTCTGGTTTTGGTTTTGGGATAATTGTTTGAGCCATGTTGTTAACCCCTGCGGGTTGACTATTGCAGGCATGGTGGGTCTCTGTTTTTCAAGTTACCCATTCTATACGATGGAGAGTATACTGTATGTATGGGATAATGCAATGCAGTGTTTTGATTCAGCTGTCCAAATGTAGTATTGTGTCATGTTGCCGTAGGTATAGGTCAAGATTTAATTCAGTGAGTTAACGCTGTCATTTTCAGAGCAGTAAAATTTTAAATTTGTTACGCACGTGCGTACAATTAATTCTTGGCTGAAAGATGGCAAAAAGTTAAGTGATGTGCCTTGCCTACTGTAGGGGCTATTACTCAAAGGGTAAAGATGAGTCTGCTTCTGGAAGGAATGGGTGAGAAGACATGCTTCTCTTCTAATTGAACTTAACTCTTTCATGATTCCTTCATGCTAGATGTCTGCTAAAAAATAATGTAATTTTTGACTTATTTTAAAATAAACTGGTGGGACTGATGTAGGTAATCATATGTTTACAGAATTATATGTTTTTGTGTTTTGAAATCAAATAAATTTAAATAGAATTATTAATATTGTGGTGTTACTTATGATAGATACTGCTGTAGACTAGTAAAAGTATTCACCAAGGCAGGCTAAAAACTATAGCATGTTTACCTTTTTGATAGGTGTTTTATAGTGCAATTTATATAACTGCATTATCAATGTGGATAGAACCCTCAGCCATAGACCCGGAGTAAATACTTCAGGGCTGACCACGTGTTCTTATCTTTTTCTACTGTTCCTCTAAGTAAAGGCAAGTATTGCTTCATAAAACTCAAATGCTCCAGCTGTACAAGTCTAAAAGGAAGTATTTGGTATTTACACTGCTTAGCGTTTAAGGAAATAGTAAATTTTGGAAATATCAGTGAAATACCCTAGAGACTGGAATAAACCATAATGATTCATTGCTATAAAGAAGTGCAGCTGATTCTGGTGTGGCAATTACACCTGTGACTTCATGGTGTCTGTTTATATTTTAAATAATATCTTCCTGTCTTTGATACAAATAGAGAAGTAAATACTTTCTTTGCTTTCCTTCCTTTACATTCAACTTTTATAGTTTGACTTGTCCTCAAATGGTATTGATTGTCTGATACCACTGAATTTCAAATGTGACTTGTCACAGAAATTTTTCTCTAAAATTGTTTAGATCTCAATATCAGAGGAAAACTTGCAAGTAATGCTAGCTAGCCTTCTCTTGTCTTTCTCAATTTTTTTTTTACTAATTTTTCACTTAGCTCTTAACATTGATATTTAACGTAGCATTATATTTTTCAGTGTAGCTGTTTAATTTCCATTCTGCATCTGAAATGGCAAAATTAGCTCTGCATATCACATATTTGGAATATGTTTGAGAGTTCATGGAATATAGGAGAGTAGAGGGGTTCTATAACAAGTTTGTAAAAGTTTATTTCCAGTCCTTTTGGCATTGAGTTTTAGAGTAGAAGAGGAAAGAATATAGTAATGTCATATTTTATGGAAGTGTAGTGTATAAAAATACCTTGGTTATTGATATAGTACTTTCAGAAAACCTCATCTTTCTGTATTTGTCATATGTATCCAGAATTGATAGTTCAGACTAAGTTGAAGTGATATAACCAAGTCTTTTTCCATGATGAAGGTGGTCAGACATGGGTACAGGTTGCCTGGAGAGGTTGTGGAGTGTCCCTTCGTGGACCTGTGCAGATCATGGCTGGCCGTGAGCCTCATCAGTCTGATAGGACTTTGAGATTGGCCTTGCCTCATTGAGCAGGTGGTTGGACCATGATTACTTCCTGAGGTACCTCCCAACATAAGCTGTTCTGTGTTTCTGTGTCTCTAACCGTTACTTCCCACTAAAGCCCTATGTCATTTCAAGTTCAGGTGAAGCATATTCAGATGATCTAGACAGATGTAGAAGAGCATAAGAAATAAATCTGAGTCCTGGTGTCTCTTCTTGAGGTTACTGAGTTGTATGTTCATGTTAGGCCAGAAGGCTTTTTTTTGCACTTGGAGTTTCCAAACATCATTTTTTTCTGTCTGGTTTGAAGCATTTCCATTACTAGCATCTTTCTTCGAGTGGTGGTGAGGGAGAGCCGTTAAGCGTGATTATTAAAGTTTTGGGAGGGTTGTTCTGTTTTGTGGGGTTTTGGTATGAAAAATTCTCCACTGGCATTCTTAATTTCAGGCATGTCCTCAATATTGCCACCATCTTTCTTAAAATAGGTAGTTCCTTGAGCCTCTGCCTTTCTTCCTCTTTCATCTTGCTTTCTAAACTAGTGTGCAGGGACAAACTGGGAGATAATTTTTATTGCTGCTTCCTCTTTTCTTTGTAGCCATGCATCAGAGGCATCTCTTCACATCTTCACATTTGAAACATGTTCCTGTTCTTTTCCTAGTAAATCGATACTTCTTCTGAATTTTATAGAAATAGAGCAGTCGTGTGGCGTAATACTACCACAATATGGTGAGCTGGCTTTCTCATTTTACGTCTTCAGGAGCTGTCATGAATCTAAGCAGTCATATTGAGCACCTGCTTATTGCTGTCTTACTAACAGTGTACAGAAAATCCTTTGGAATTTCAATTAAGGAGGAGCCAACTGGGACTAGGAACTGCAATTAGTAAGAAGAGGGAGGCAGTGGGGAGTGGAAAGTTGAGGAGGAGCTAAACATTATATGGAGCCTCCTTAAAGGTCATGGAATCCTTACTTGCATACCTAGCAAAGCTGGAATGGCTTTGGCTTGAATAGTGCATGGGTCACGCTGATCTTAAGCCTCTCTAGATATAACGCACAAATGAGAAGTCTTTTACATACCCCTTATAAGAAAAAAATATCCAGGAAGTGATAATTTTTTCTCTTCGTTAGTTTCTCATGTGCTACCAATCATAAATACTTTACATTGAAGTGTATGCATACCTTGTCGTCAGGTTCATCTAATTACTAAAAGCTGGTGCACTTACGAACCATTCATATTTTTTAGCCACATTAAGAACTAATACAATATAATTAAACCAGCTGTTTATGATGATCATTCTCAGCATTTTGCCCCCAAGCTATGTAAACATATATATTGAAAGGAGTAGTTGTTCTTTTTTTCTCCAAGATAACTTGTGTTTTTTCAGAAGTGGGTCTTCAGAAGTGTTTTTGTTGACTTTATTATTTTTACTCATGAGATAACTCTGCTTCCACTGCTAAATTTAAATGCTGCTCCAGCCCATTGGGCTTCCCTAAGTGAGACATCAGACCTCTCTGTCTTCTGTAAGATGGACTTCAAATGGGAAGCATCTTAGACTTAATTGTCTCCTGTATTGCTGTGTTCCTTTGGGTGCACCTCTTTCTGCGTCTGTTTGCCAGTTTGTTCTTGTATATATTGAGATAAAACCTCAGAGTACCTCCTGTATTTTTCAGGTTATTAGCTGGAGAGGAAAAATTTCATCCCCACTGCCTGGAATGGGAGCCTAGTACTTGACAAAATCTGATGAGTGCAATCTGTAGGAGGGGCACATCTGCAGTTCAGTAGGACAGGCATGTGCCTCCGTGTCATGTTTTCCAACCTGATCCTGTATACCTCTGTTTTACAGAATGGAAATTTTGTTGGGTTCTTTTCATCCCAGTACTGTTCTTCAGGGGATTTTTGAATGGGAAGTTTAAATGCAGTAAAAAGGAAGAGATTTTTACTTTTGGTAACTTGTCAAATAAGACTTGCGTATGTCTTGCCTCTGCCCTTCTTTTCTTTTTCAGTAACATTTGTTGCAGAAAGATTATCTATTGTTTTTGGTTTTTTTTAACAGGTTGTCATTTCCTGATTATTTTTTTTTTTCCCCTTAATGGAAGCTTGCAGATTCTAAGAATAATAGAGTGTGCAGTTACAAAGACAAATTACATTGTGCTCTAACTGTATTTTTTCCCCATTTTCTTTAGGCCACTGAGGAGGTCTCAAAAAACCTTGTTGCCATGAAAGAAATCTTGTATGGCACAAATGAAAAAGAACCACAGACAGAAGCTGTGGCACAGCTTGCTCAAGAGCTGTACAACAGTGGTCTTCTTAGTACCCTAGTAGCCGACTTGCAGCTAATTGATTTTGAGGTAAGAAGTTTGACGTTTCTTATATTGCATATGTTAAACATATCTGAATTCCTGCCACTTGAATTGGTTAAGCCATCTTTTGATTTTCAGCTTCTTTTTTTTTCCGGCTAGAACAAAACCATTAGAAAGAGAACTCATTGTTCCAAACTACCTGGAAAGTTAAGCAAATATAGAATATGAAATCTGTGAATTTAGGCACATAAACCACACAAAATTGAAGTAGATAAACTTCTAATCCTGATGATACACTTCTGTTGAAATTATGGAATAATTCTTAATTGTTGTGTACACAGGAGGGTTAATCTCTTAGGAGCATTACCATAGTGAACACAAACTATAATACACAAGATGTGTCTATGTTCTCATCTTGTTATATTAAATTACTTGGAAAAGTAAGAGCATTATTGCAACATTTATGAAGAACTTTATATGTTTAAGCAATACTTACTTGTTTTTAAATGTATCTCTATACGAACCTCCACCTGGCATTTGTCACCACATCACGTAGAATAATTGAGCTTCACAGTACCATAGTGGAAAATCACCCTATTTAGTTATAAGAAGTTGCAGTACAGTGGGATTTTCCTATTTTTTCTGAGGTCCCGCAAGAAGCGTGTGGTTGTCTAGGAAAGGAGCCAAAACCCATGTATCTCACTCCACAGCCTTGACCATAAAGACTATCCCACTTGAGGTTGCTTAAAAATGGTATTGCTCATAAACAAGTTGTTCACAATGCAAGCACAACAGTTTAAAGTCCTATTGTAGTATGACATTCCAAAAACAATGGCTTTCTTCCCTGTTCTTTCTTCTCTCCCCTCTACCCCACCCAGAACTCCCTCTGATTTGTGTTTAATTATAATCCAGTGGTATTTTTTCCCTACCCACACAACTGTTTATACCAAACATAAAACATTCAAGTTGTTAAATAAGCAAGGAGACCTGGGAAAGCTGAGAGGGAATGCTGAAATGTGATGGCCTTCAATTGCCGAAGAAAGGAAATCATGAAACGTCATCTGGATTCTGCTGACCTCTAGATTCTTATCAGCTTGGTGTTTACTCAGTCCGGTTATTAGCAAAGGAAGCCTTCATTATCTCCTGGTAATGAAGAATGATAACAATTTGTACAGGCTTGCTCTCATTAAGGAGAACTATTCATTTTATTCTAAGGGGACTTGAAAAGATTGCAAGCAGTTTCCTGCTTGTGGACTTTCTGCTGCTTTGTTACACGAGGATGTGACAGTTCCCCCTTGAGACAGACCAAGTAATTCACGCCGCTTTCTCTGCTAGACTATGTCTGCTTTTTAAGGTTGGGATCTGGCAGACTGTCCAGCTATTGTTGTTACGTAGAACTGATGTCAACACACCTGTGCTCCAAACCTACACTGGCTTCCCAGCTGTTACGAAGTCAGTTCAGTTTGATATCCTGGGTCCCTATGGCTGGGGGTTACTGCATTGGAAAGGATTTCTCCATTACTCGTGGAGATACGAGCCTGTTGGTTCTTAAACTTGAAGAGTAGGTATAGCATTTATTCCTTCTGGTGCCCCACCACAGCTTGAGGTCATTCAGTGATGAAGTAGCCATCATTTTTTTTTTGTCAAGAACTTCACTCTCCTTCCTGAAGAGGATTTCCCCGTAGAACAGGAATAGACAACTAATTAATACACAGGGACTGTTCACTCCAACTCTTAAACTGTCTCAAATGTCCTCGAATGTGAATAGTATGGTTAAAAAAAACAAACCAGAAAAGTAAGAAATTTAATGTTTTCATTGAGAAACTGCCTGACTGTCCAGACCCTGCTGTATGTAAAGGCCTGTTTAAAATGGAAGCTTTCTTTATCTGGAAGCTTTCCTTCCAAGTAGAGCAGTCAATGCAACCATCTACCTGCCCGTCTTATAAACTTACCAGTTCTCTCTGTTGATTTTTGCTGGCGTGTCTGTAGGAGAGATGGTATCCCTTGTGGAACTGTGTTGGGTGGGGTTTTTTTTTTGTTCTTGTTTTTTTTTTAAATGAATTAAAAAAAAAAAACCACCAAAAAACAAAAAAGCCTTTTGCATAAGGGAGCCTGAATCCTTCTGCTGGGAAGACAATACCAGCACAGTCTCCCTCTCACCTCTCGCAGTCGTGACTATTGGCACAGGGTTCGGTGTCTGTTTGCCCTTGTTAGGCCATGAGATCACTTAGTGATACATCCTCCCAACAATAACTAGCCTTGGTATTACTGTGTACCACTATCGGTTCAATCATGTGCATAATAAGGAAATGCTGTTCTTGCTGGTGAATCCAAAGCAAATTGTGAGATCCAGTGCAAAATTGGCAATGTTACTGAATGAGAGTTGATGACTATATTATGTGGAGTTTGAGTAAAGCAATTTCTGGAAACACTGCTCTACTCATTTCAGAACAAAGAGTTCTGGTGTTGCTTTGGGCTGCCTTTCAATGGAATTGTAATTGAGAAAACAAGCGTTTACAAACAAACTCTTATATCCTGAAGACAACACTCTAACAAAACTGTCCCTGGTAATTCACAAACATGCCATTTGTAAAACTACAGTCCTCCTACATTTTTATAAACATTTGGGTTTTTTTTCTTCTGCAATCTTCTTGATGTTGATTAGAAAACAGAAATAATTTTGTTTTTAAAATTCCTCCTACTTAAATATGCCTTGCATTTTACTCAAAATCTTGTTGATGTTACTCAAGGCATGTATACTACAGCTAGAGATTGTCAAAAACATTATCTACATATGGCTTTTGTGTATAACATTCAGGGAACCTTCAGGTGGAGTTGCTTAACAGGCCTTTATTTGCAAGTCTAGGCATAGTACAAGTTTTCCTAGGCTTTTTCTGGATTAGATCTGATAACACATGCTCCTGAAGTTGTCTTTATGGCAATCCAAACCGGAAAGTTAATTGCAGAAATCTGGGTTTTAAATGGTGCGTGTGAATGACAGTGAAAAGTTCTTAGATCTATAATCAGCTTTTTGTTAGATGTCTGTACCATTTTGTCATCTTTAGCTATGGTCTGACAGAAGAAATAAATAGGAAATGTGCATATATTCAACAAAGAGAACATTCCCAGCAGCTTTTATACTGGCTGGTGCTATTCGTGTGCAGTTTCTTCTGTGCTGAATTCCAGCATCCTGGTCTGCCTTGTACTTCTGTTGTTCATTGAAAAATGTGAGACTTGCATTTTAGGTTGGTGGATGATTTCTCTTTGTAGTTTTTATTTATTTATTTAGCTTCCATAAGTTATAGTTTTAAGTTGGATGTTAACACTGCAATCAGAAATGCTCTGCCCACTCTTAACGGTGGCATTACGTGTTCCTAGGCTGGGGAGGGGAGAATGGAATATTGAAGAAACACACTTTTAGGCTAGAGGAGAGTTAAAAACTGGTGTATTTTTAGCAAAAAGAAGTATAAAACAAGCCCAGCAGATTGATGCTGCATAGAAGTATCTAATGAAACATCAACTGGCTTTACTTCTTAATGTAAATTATCCGTGATCTGGCTGCAACGTGATTTAATGTTTTGAGTGCTTTGGCATATTTGAAATGGGTATAAAGAAACAGAATATTTGGTCTGTTTAAGATCAGAGTATAGAGGCTGACTGCACTGCAGAACTCACGTAGTATGAATGCATGAGATGATGATGATGATGATGTTTAATTGTTACTTGCCTTAGTGGACTTGAATATTATGTGTTTAACTGCTAATGTTTTTGACAGGGCAAAAAAGATGTTGCGCAAATTTTCAACAACATTCTCAGAAGGCAAATTGGTACAAGAACTCCCACAGTTGAATACATCTGCACTCAACAGAATATATTGTTCATGCTATTAAAAGGGTATGTACACTGTGAAGTGTAAATATGCTTTTACGTGAAGTAAGAATTTTTTAAATTCATAGAGAAACAGTGAATTCTGAAGTATCTTTTCTTCCTTTGCAGTATGCTTTTCTTTTTTTGTCTTGGGGCCTGTAATTCCCCTAAGTAAAGGCAAACTTGAGTAATAAAACACCGAAAATAACACTTTTGCATGAAATATGACTGAAAATTGAGAACTGTTAGTAACCTAAAATATTATTACTGGGGTAGTACAGACATTTTCCTTTCAGAATGCTATTTGATCTTATTTAAACTATTTCCTTGTGAACTTACTCCTTCAACAAGAGTTAAAGGCTGGTTTTTTCCTTTAGCTATTGTCATTTCCATTTCTCTGTCCTATCCACTGGTCTTAGCTCTTAGACTTTTTATTCACAGTGATTTATGCTCCTGTGACACAAAGGCACCAACTCAAACTTGACCAAACAAAGAATGATTTGGGGCATATGGTGCATGCCAGATGGCTGTCTCTTCCTCTGTTCTTGTATTGTTGTGCTGGATGTTGGAGAATCATGCCGTACTGAATATGTGGTTGCATGTGTAGAGCTGTGGATCTCAAACGTGAAAGCAGAAAGGTGTTATTAACATTTTCATGTTAAAATGAGATTTAAAAAAAAAATAATGAGAATGTGCTCTCTCCATTTAAAAAGAATTGCTTACCTCTCTAGTAACATTAATTAAAGTTCTGAAAATTGCAATTCCAATGTGTTATTTTGAGATAGAAAGGCTCATTAAATACTAATAAACCATTTAAAAAATGCTGCTATTTCAAGTACTAAGTTTTATAATTTGTGTTAAAGCTGCTGGGTAAGCTTACTGCAGTTGATGAGTACTTATTCCACCGACTGGGATAACTAGAGGATGCATGAGAAAGCTGTGCTTCTCAGTGACATACTTGCCTGTGTTATGCTGGTAGCACTGAGATGTGGGAATAATCAAGTATAATTTTAATGTTTTAACAGGAAGCTATATTGTGATTTTCCTTTTCCCTCCTCCTAGTTCATAGTAGTAATGAGAGATGCTGACTAACCTGCCACATACGTGGCGTATTAGGCTATTTTGTTGTAACATCTCTACGTTTACCTAATCTTGGCTGTTTATGTAAGCTACTGGAAAATGGATTGTACAAGAAACTTTCTCTGTGGAGAAAGTGGAGTTTTATATCTTTTAGTTTCATGCTGGCTCTGAAGGTTTTGCACCAGAAGCAGCATATTCAGTTCATATGAATGTAAGATGTACACATGTCTGCCAGAAGAGCTTTGTTGTGTGTGTTGATTTCTTTCCCCCCCTCCCCTGCATTACAGCCCTGATTTTGGGGGGAATCGATATTTAAATATTAGAGGGACAAAAGGATTATTAATTGTGGTGTAACACCAAAGAAAATACTAATTCAGTACTTCAAAATAATTTACAAAAGAGGGCAAAGGCGTTTAAGGTGCAGAGAGATGAAACTACATTCTCAACATGCTCTCACTGATATGTGACTGAATGGGGGCTGTAACACACTCGTCTCAATTTTTAGTCCATGTTGTCACTCTTCAGAGAGCATTATTCTGACAGCGATTGTTGGAACACATATTCATAAGTCAGGATGTTTGAAATGGGCATTTATTTAGCTTTAATCACTTAAATGTTACATCTCCTATCCAACTGAGGCAGATTTATGTAAATTCAGTGTGTGGGGTGAATTGCAAAAAGTTCAGTAGGTTTCAAATCTCCATGACAGGTTAAATGGGAGAGTATTGCAGGATTTAACATGAAGATCAGTTCGTAAGCAAATGGTTTTTGTATGGCAATATAGTGCTTAGTATGCACAATGATACTTTGCTCCTGAATTATTCTGGTGAATTTGAATGAGCTTCCACTGGCATTGGACAAAAAATTCTTTAGGTGGGAGGCAGGAAGGTATATAAGAAGCTTTGACTACTCTAGAACCAGGTAGGAGCAACAGACATAACTTTTCTGTGGACTGGGAGAGTTTATGCTGAGATGCTTTCTTGGTTTGGAATGGCAGTCCCATCTTCTCCCAGGGTTGTACAATTAGCTTGCCTGGGAAAGCAAGTACAAAGGTGTATTTCTATCAAATGTGTCTTAAACATGCTGTTGTAAGATTTTTGACAGCTGGTGTTGGCATCTGCTGAAATCAGCCGAGAGAACCCTGTAGTATTTGAGCAAGAAAGTCTGCCAAGGAAGTGTAGTGACAATTTGTGGGTGAAGCCATCAGGAATAGCTTTATCACTTCCGTCGAGTCGGTGATGGACGTGTTCCAGAGGTTTCTTGTGAGGAGGTGTGGATGCTTTGCTAGAGGCAATAATGACTCAGGCACAGAGAAGGTGTTCGATATTGTCCTTACAATCGGAGGACACTGTTGCCAGCAGTTCAGCCTTGAAGTCTGTGATGTGTAAAGTAGGCAGTGATGCTGAAAAAGCGTTTGATGAAAGAGGAGACGTGAATTTATGTTCAGAATAATTAACCCTTCATGCTCATATTATAGATAGCTTTATGTAAATTGCGGTCATGTTTAAGGAAACCACTTTCAAGACAGAAATCATTTACTGCTTTTCCAGATGTCTGCAATCCCACCAATATGAAAAAAGAAAACTGATTTTGTGTATGAAGAAAATATTTTTATTTAGTCTTGTTTCTGGATTTGTAAAAGTCATATGTATTGGCTATAATATGGCATTTAGCTGGCAATGATTTCATAGTAATGGTAATATTTCATAGAAGTATTTAAAAGTGTAGTTTAATGCAGAAATAAATACCTCTAACTTCTGAATTTTTGGTTACTTGATAGCACTGAAAACTAGTTGGCAGTGTGTGCTGCAGTGCTAACTTGTGAAAGTATTTATGAAGAATCTGTGGTTTTGTTTTTTAAATAGGTACGAATCTCCAGAAATTGCTCTAAATTGTGGAATAATGCTTAGAGAATGCATCAGGCATGAACCACTTGCTAAAATAATCTTGTGGTCAGAACAATTCTATGATTTCTTCAGATACGTGGAAATGTCAACATTTGACATTGCTTCCGATGCATTTGCCACATTCAAGGTAATTTACATAACAGCATTTGAATTATTATTTCTGTAGTTCTCTTCTACATGAACCCAGATGTTGTATGTTCTGTTCTTGGGCAAAACAAGCCTAGGGAGGAGAGAAAAATAAAAAAGGTGTGATGCAAATGGGTAAGCTGAAGATTGTTGTTCTTTATTTCTCAGAATACAAGACATTCCTTTAAATATATGTACTATGTTCCCGATAGCTTTTATTCCAGAGAGCAAGATTTAAACTATTATGTGTTAGCTGAATATATGTGCACTTCCATGCGAGGGGCTTTTTAAATCTGTGTCTCCAGCTCCTCAAGTGAACAAACTCCTTTTCATTCCGTTATGAACCATAGTATATTTTATGCTGGTGCTTTGTCTGGGGATTTTTTTTGCCCTAAAACAATCAGTTATGGACTATAAAATAATATTTAGTCAGCATTAAATAGTGGGTTGTGTATAGCTCTGTGCAGAGTGTAGCCTTGATCCATAAATGGCATTCTTCAGTGATAATTCCACAGGCTATTTACCTATGTGAATTAACATAACAATCATAGCAGACCTTTCCTAAGTGATGCCAAGATCCTTAGCAATGTCCACATCAATGCACTGATGTCCTAATTAAATAGCAAAATTTTCTCTTGGATGTCTTATGTATACTCACTGTTTAATAAGAACATATATGTACTTTTTAAATATTTTAGTGAAAATACTGGCTTTGTGCTCTTTTACAGGATTTGCTTACAAGACACAAGTTGCTAAGTGCAGAATTTTTGGAACAACATTATGATAGGGTGAGCAGATATGTTTTAATATTCAGAATTTCCTAGTGCTATGTATCTTATTTGAAGAAATCAGTATTTTCATTCCTTCTTTAGATCTGGTTTTTGAAACTTACGTACAATATTAAACCAATTGAACTTACAGTAATTTCAGCCAAGGAGTAAAATTAAGATCAAAACCTTATGGTTGAATGTAGAAAGATATAAAACCAAGAGAAGGCGGCGGAAATCTAGTTCTGTGAAAACCAGATCTGATTTTTCCACTAGAGGGAACCCTTTCCTCGTCTTTTTCTTTTGTCTCTATTAACCCGTGGCAACCGAAGAATACAAGATAGCCCTCCTTCACCTGCTGGGAACTCCTGGAATAAATTAACAGCATTCAGTACTGGGAACTATTACAGTTCGAGAAATAATGAGATAACTACTTTCAACACATTGCCATCTAAATATTAAAGGTTCCTGGAAGAGTAAATGAATTTTTTTAAAACCAGATATAATGTTTAGACAGTAGTGACTTACAGGAACCAGCTGAGGTTTCAGATTTTGTTTACATTTTTGTTATGCATTTGCATCTCCTCCAGTTTATTGTATACATTTGGAAGAAGAGTGCATATGACACTTGGAAAGGTCCTAACCTTCTCTATATTCTCTGTTTAGTTCTTCAGTGAATATGAGAAGTTACTTCATTCGGAAAATTACGTGACAAAGAGACAGTCGCTTAAGGTAAGGCAATTTCATTTTTTTTCTTAAATGCAAAGTTAAAGAATTCCTTCAATTTCAAGGTGGGTTGACTTTAGTTGAAATGGCTTCAGTAGCTACAGTGTTTATTTTAATTTTTCATATGTTTTAATTCTTGGGATCAACTAGTTTTCTTCAGTCCAGTCATTTCATTATTTAGCGTCCAGCACACACCAAGTCATTTCTCTCCCTATGCAGAAATGGTTTTATGCAGATATGTTTATTTTTGTTGAGGTTTTTCCTTCAACAAATCTGGACACATTTAAATAATTTAAGAAAGATTCACTTGGTGCAACTAGAGTGATACTAGTCTTAAGTTCACTATTTCTAACATACTTGAATGTAAATATAATACATAACTTGTAGCAAGGGTGGTACTTGTGGGGAATATCCTTTTACTCCCTTCTGGTCAAAGATGGTAGCAAAAGAAGTGTAAATATTTCTCATTTGAGGTTCTAACTCTCTTTTTTTGCTGTTGTTTTTTTGGGCTATTTTGTTTTTTAAAACCACATTCTTACTGATGATGTATAGCTTCTGCATAAATGAGGGAAAAAAAAAACCTGACATCATGGGGAAAAAAGAATAAAAATTTTTTTTCTTTCAATTCCTGTTTATAACAAGGGGGGGAAGAAAAGACGATTTTGTTACTTGTTAAGAAAAAAGCAGAAATCACATTATAGAAATAAGAGGAAAATGCA
Organism: Tringa tobata; assembly: GCA_033628505.1. Lineage (NCBI taxonomy): Eukaryota > Metazoa > Chordata > Aves > Charadriiformes > Scolopacidae > Tringa > Tringa tobata. The sequence goes on from JAHREE010000043.1 coordinate 1,520,933, forward strand.
TCCTGCACTTAGAACTCAAATGTCCTGAATTTCTTTTGTTACTATATTTACAGACTGGTGTCTTTCAACTACTCATTGTATTTGAAAGCACTTCTGAAGAAGATGTTTCTTATGTCCAGTGTTAGTCATTTTTTCATTTGGGCTTATTTTCCACTTTTAGCTTCTTGGTGAATTGTTATTGGACAGACACAACTTCACAATTATGACAAAATACATCAGTAAACCTGAAAATCTCAAACTAATGATGAACCTTCTACGAGACAAGAGTCGTAACATTCAGTTTGAGGCCTTTCATGTGTTTAAGGTATGTTTAAAAAAAACAATAAATCAAACAACAAAAGAACACCCACAGGTTGTTTGGCTGAGTAAAGTAATTAACTGAGCCTAAATGAAGCTTATCTTAATGTCTGCTAAGTGGTTAAATAGAGAGGGAGCTAATGTTTGTCTTTATTATGATTGGTATTTACAAATAGCTATCTTTGTATCTTTTGAAAATGGTGGTTTAGAAACCACTTAGGGACTTTCATATGATTGTCAGTATAATCTTTCTTAGAAAATTCTAGAATTAAGAAAGATTAAGTGCAGTAAGATAAGGAGGCATGTGTGATATCATGTGAGATCATGAAGCATCCTGGAGTTCAAAAGTGTTTCCAGCAAACTGCATGATCTATTAAGGTTAGCAGTATTTTAGTCTTCACCTAAATTTCAAAGCCTAAATTGTAGTTTGGCCGTTGTAACAGATACCTTCTGACTTTGCAGCAGACAAGCAAATAGCTATGAGCTTGGAGATACAATTTGAGGTATAAAAGTTTCCAGTGAACCTTAAGATACCCAGCTGATGCAGTATATAATAAAACCATGCATTTGTTGCAGAATTTACCCATGAGGTGTCTTCAGAGGTTTCGGCAAAAGGTGTCGTGGCTGATCACCTCCCCCAAATTGAATTTACTTTGGTACTGGTGTTCAGCTTCTATTCTAATAAAAAAAGTGGAGTGATTTTATTTTAAAACTTGCATTTATTCTGTTGTTTTTTCTGTAGAGACACTGGAATACAGATTAATTAAAACATCGTTTTAAGTTACTGTCACCACTGTCTTCTTGCCTAGGTTTGTTTTTAAACTTAGCCTTCTGTTTCCTACTATTATTCTAAATGCCTTTTGTTTTCTTGCAGGTGTTTGTAGCCAATCCTAACAAGACACAGCCTATATTAGACATCCTCCTAAAGAACCAGACCAAACTTATTGAGTTCCTCAGCAAGTTTCAGAATGACAGGACCGAGGATGAACAATTTAATGATGAGAAGACCTATTTAGTTAAACAGATCAGGGATTTGAAGAGACCAGCACAGCAAGAAGCTTAATCTCCAATAAACCCTTAAAATATTAAACCCAAATTCAGCATTTGCTGTTAGATATTCAGCATCAGGCACTCTTATCGATTCATGAGGAACATTACTGCTAATCTGCTGTTCAGTGAACGGTTTTTGTTTTTCTCTTTTCTTTTTTAGTCCAAGTTGAAAAACATAGCTGCTGCTTTCTTGCACAATGTGGACTTTCTTGATATTTGTGTCATTTCAGAATTCAAAGACACTGCTTGTTTTAGGAGTCCTGAAAAGAAAGATTCTAGGTTCGTGAAAGCAAACATATAGATACTAGTCTGGTTTAGGAGAGAAGGTATTAATGTAGTTAAGTAACAGGTTGCATGCTTGCAAATCTGAATAAATCTGTATGTTTGCACTTACCTTGTTTGAGATATGAGCACAATGTGACCTGTGCATACCTGGCACCATACTATAAGATTATATGCCTTGATTTAAAAAAAAAAAAAGTGCAGTGCTTTATTTGTAATCAAAGGGGAAATGTATCTAAGATGTGAGCTTATTGGGATAAACAGTTGTCTTGCAAATAAACTGATGTTGAAACTTAGCAACTTTTAAAAGAGTGAAATCTCAAGGTTCATAAGGAAAATGTATATATGCCTTTCACTGCTTTATAGAATTTTTTTTTGACATGATTTGATTTTTCTGAGAATTGACTTGTAAACTTGGAAATATGTTCTAAGGGGTTTTGTTAATTTTACTTTAAAAGTATTTCAGACAGTAGACCTAGCAGTGACATTTTGCATTTCATTTCAACAATGCTTGCTGTTTTCTTTTGTATATAACTCCTAGGCTGCTCATTTCTTTAAAATATGATTTAATTTGTACAGCAGAAGAATGTTATTGTATTAGTCTGTAACTATTACCTAATATTGAGTTTTGCAAAATGAATGCTCATATGTAATTGAATACTTCAGATCACATGGAAATGCTGATTTAACAATCTTAAGTACTGCAGCATTAAAAGGAAAAAAAAAAAAAACCCCACGCAAATTCTTTGTATTCACTTATCTAATGGGGTGCCATCAATTAGGGTAGGCTGAAATAGAGAACTGGAACCCTTTATACTACATTCTTACTGGATAATATTGGCCTTATTCAATTAAACTAGCATTGTGCTCACCAGCTCTGCAAATGGCAAAGATCATGCTAAATTAATATCGATTCCTCTTACTCCTGGAGAGCCTGCAGTGCATCATTTCCTTCTTACAGTAAATAACTCAGTACAGTAGTTGTGAAAGTGAATGATTTAATTCCCTTCAACTTCAAGAAACAATTTCATAGGTGTCCTAGGCTAACAAAATGATTTAATTTTGTTGATTTTGTTCTTTAATGCTGCAAACTATCAGTATTTATAAAAACAAAAAACCCAACTGATTTTGCACCATGTTTTTGTTACTGTGACCATACAAAAGGAATCTACTAAGTATAGCTAAATGATGTTATTGAAATTGTATCTATCCATCATATAGTAACGCTAAGATCAACCAAGCAAACTTATGGATTGGAGTCTGAAAGTTCAAATTCTGCATGGCTGAATCTGATTGAGAATTCTATAGAAAATGTTTGTTGCTTCCTGTCCTCTTCCTAATTAAAATACTGCGCAATCAGCAAATGAAACTCCTATGTGGTATTTAAGCTGATTTGGAAGCCTTCACGAGGGAAGTCAGACAGCTCCAGAAAATTGAGTGTTTTCACTCAGTTGTTTAAAGTTGCTCTTAATATCATAATTGGTCTTTTAAAGGTTCTTAACGTGTCCTTTGCAAACCAATTCATTTTGCCTACAGGAAAGAAAATAGCTTACTCTTACGGAATATCACTCACACAGGCAGGCAGTCGTGGCCATGAGTTGGTATTATAGTTCAGTACTAACAGTCTCTATTATATTTTGGTTTATCATAGCTGAGTGGAGGAAAACATTATTCGCCAAGTTACTCACCATAACATATAAGGCTTCCTCTTTAGAAAAATGTAGACGTGCTAAAGATTTATATATGTAAAGAAGTGAAAACATTTGGACTGGGATAGAGGTTACTATATATTAGGCCTTGGAAACAATGACTATGGTGACTTTTTTAATATGTGGAAACATTTGAATGTTGGCTTTCGAAAAGAAGTTGTATTTAAATTAAAGCTCATTTGACGTGCTCTTCGTATTAAAAATCTGTTGTTCTGGAAGTGGTTTCTTATCTGCTTGAAGGCTTAAGGGTATTACTAAAAGTTATTTAAATGTGAGCTTTTTTTTTTTTTTTTTTTTTTTTTTAAATAAGAGATGTATACAATTGTAATTCTACTTCCGTGGTAGCATTTCATTTCTCCTGAGGAAAATGCGTTTCTTATCCAAAAAATCTGGCTGGCCCCATAATTTAAATTGCAATAAAATTTTGAAGAAAAATGTGTGTTCTTTACTGTGTTACAGAAAAGCATGGGTTTCTTGTGGATGTGTGTCTGTTCTCTGCTGCTTTAGAGGGGTTCAACTTTCTCCCTTTTAAAAGTGAAATAATTTTAAATAATGAAAAAATCTGGCTTGCAAAACCATTTTTAAAGAATTAAAACAAAGTGCTCTGTTAGAGATGTAATCAATTTTAATTAATTGTTGGTAGCCTCTCTAGCCTATTTGTAGCATTATTTCCTGATTCTGTTCCTTTTTCACATGACCAAGGGCAAAGAGAGGAGATGCTGTTTCCTGCGTCATGGCCGGAGACAGGACCTGTTAGGATTAGTGGAAGTGGATTCTCGATAATTTTTGTCCCTTCCCTTCTCTCTAAATTTCAGGAGCTGAAATTGTGTGCAATTGGTAGCTTTCCTTAGGAAACCCCGTGGCTTCTTTGCCTTTGAAAGTATCTGCCTCTGTCTGTTTTTCACAGGTAACACCCCAAGTTAGGCAGGGTGGCAAATGTCAAGTGTGTTACATTTAACAAAACCCCAACAAAACATTCAGGAGTTTTTGATGCAGATTCTTCAGATGGTTTTGTTTAGCAAAATCGCTGAAAAATCTGGTTTCCTGCCAGCAACATGCTTGCCTTGCAGACAAAAATATTTGATCTTCTATAGCCCCCACTAGAGCCTACACCTGTTTGAGCCTTTATATAAGGTGTTAGTTTTTTTTCTCCCTCGCTGACAGTAAGATCACAGGTTACAAGGGGAAGAAGTAATTTATAGTCAACCAAATTGCACATTTTAAGTAAAAGAATGGTCAAGTTAGGTACTTGACTGGGTGTTTGGATTAAATGGCTCTGGTGGGAGGAGGCATGGGAAAAGCAAGAAGATGTTGCACTGACTTCTTAAAATTTGTTTTCTCCACAGAGTGGATCAGCAGGACCTGCCTTTTGAGCTGCCATCTCCAGGAACATGAGGAAAAGTTGCTCTTGGAGCCCGTGGGAGCAGGACATGGAGAAAGGCTGCTTTCTTCTGTAAGTTTGCTTCTGTTTGTGGCCTTGCTAAGTCATTCCTAGCAGGCAACTCCACGGGTTTTCCTTTTGCTGCTGCCCTTCCCCTCCCCTACACAACTCTCTATTTTATTCTGAGACCTTTGCTAACTGCTTTGTTGAATAATTTTCCTGTCCATACTGCTTTCCCTTACCTGCCTGTTCACTTGAGCTGGTGACATTTCGTTGGGTGCAGTACGGTTACCTTCTGTCGTCATTTTGGTTATTTCTCAAGATTTATCTGTGTTCCTTTCTCCAAAGTCTTTGGCCATTGTAAGGTTGGTTTTAGTGCTGTTTCTTACAGGTTTTCAGCGTATTGTAATTCAAGTTGATGGTTAGTATCATAATGAGGAAAAAATAACCCTGTTGTTTTGCATGTTATGTCTTTAAATGAATGTTCAGCTTAATTTGAGCACATTGAACTTGTGAAGAGTTGTTTCCAGTGCATGTAATCTGTATTTAACAGCGTACCTGGGCAGATCCAGTCCAAGTCCCATGTGACTGGAGGCAGGTCAAAATATTAAAAAAATATAGAAAGACACTTCAGTATATTGGATCCTTTGAAGGAAATGTGCTGTTTCATGAGAAAAGACCTGTTCTGCTTCCCACTTAAAGACATCTGCTGACTCATCTCTATTTAAAAAAAAATCACCACAAACCTCTGAGTTATACAACCAAGAGATAATTAGATTTTTGTGTGTTGTGTTCACAATAAAATATAAAGACAAGGTCTTTTTTTAAAGGGCTCATACTGGCGATTTTCATATAATAAAAGTATGGATATTTTGTTTTCTTGCTCAGAAATGTCCTGACAAGAATTGGGTTTCTGTCAGTTGTCATAAATGGTCCCTTTATGCCAAAGGTTTCCTCCCCATCTATCACAGGAGAGTTTTCCAGCTGTGTTGGGGGTGAGGGGGCTGAGCGTAACCGTGGTACTCAGGAGTACATCTGCCAAGGGGCAGTGTCCCACATCTGGAGGTGACACTACCTGAATTGCCTTACGTGTTCCTAATATGAGTAATACGTGTTCCTAATAAGGGATTGATTGAGAGGGTGTGTACAGAGGGAAGGAAGATAAAGAATATGCTGTAATATAAAGATACGGGTTTTGGGGATATCTGTTTGGAAAAAACAAGTGATAAATATATATGCTACTTTTTACATCTATTGGAACAGCTATGTATGGACTATTTAAGATAAATAATTATGACGAGTTGTCTGCTCTCCTTGCCTAAAATGAAATCAACACTAAGTGTTTTTCCATTTCTTCCCCAGCAAGTGCCTCGTACTGAGCTGTTGTGGAGGATCCCCTTACAGTTTTTGTTTCTTCCTCTTGTGGCAGCCTTTGGGAATGCCTCACGTCCTACGATCAAGAAACTTGGAGTGATAAAAATGTGAGTGTTGCTTAATAGGGGTTCTGCTGGTAAAACAGGTGTTGAACTGAATTTAATATTGCTTAGTGTTATTTAGAGACTTGCAGGAGAGGATTAGGTATGCATTTAAGTTGTGCAAAAAGCAAGAATAGATTTTTAGGGCTGTTTCAGCAAGTTTAAGAATTCTGTATCTTCTAGCATTAATAAATAAGCCTTTTATACTATAATTCGGGGCATTTAAATAAGGCACGCAGTATGTGTCGTACAGTGTTTAAACAACTGAGGTGTGAGCAACCAAGTTTTTGGCCTTGGCTTTTTAACAGCCTTTACAGATTATATGGAATTAAAAGAAAATGTGTCACTGAGAGAAGTCAGACTGTATTGCAGGCTTCTAGGCATCTAGACTGTCTGGAGAGACTAAAAGGTGCAAAGGTTCACCTGGCTGTAAAACTTAGCTTGTAGCAGCTCAATTTCTTCATCTTGGTTCCTCTCTGGAATTACAGAGTGCTGGGCCATGCCAGCTAATACCCAAATACAAGAAAAAAATGTTTAAAAATTTACAATAATACTACATTTTTACATAAAACATTTTTGCCTTAGCATATTGTTTCCTGAAGAAGTAGGAGAAGGCTCTCACAAACAAACCTGGTATATTGGCAGGGCAAGGTTTTTGTAATGTTTCCTGAGGGTATTGGAAGAGCAGGGAAATCCTTGAGGCTGAACTTTGCATTGCTGCACGTGCTTAATGTTTGAGGGACTCTTACAAAACGCAGACGTTAGGGCTGAATTTCAGTTGGAAGTCATATCAGAGCAATGTTCTGGGAAAGAAAAAAGCACAGATAAAGCTAAGGTAGGAGGAGCAGTTCCAAACCTACAGTGAGCGTAAGATGAGTTCATTGGAGGTTGTGAATAGCTTGTCAATATCTGTTATTTAATTTAAAAGATGAAATGGTTTGCCGTACTAGGTTGTAGGCCATCAGGGTGCAATATATGTAAAATTGTACACACTATACAGACAGGATTGGAATTTTGGCTTCAATTTATCTAATTTAAGAAACAGATATTCTAGAAAGAACAAAGAGTGAAAGAGCTACGATGGACAGTGGCTGAGCATATTCTTGTTTCTTGGTGTTATCTGGGAAGCTGGAGCCTAGCTCTCAATTTTCTCATGCCAGTCTTCCCTTCTGGGATTTCACCCAATTTGGGTAAAACCTGCAGGTGGAAGAGGGGAGAGGGCTGGTGACAAAACTGAAATTACTAAAATATCAGGGAAAAAGTACATGTCTCTCTCCTTACTGCTACTTTACAGTCTCACAGTGTTTTCCATTTATATCTTTGATACAAAAATAAACTGAAAGCTACTCTGGGGTAATCTAAACTTTTGTACAGAACCTTTTAAAAGAATATTAGGTTGTGAGTTAATTTCTGTTAGCTGAATGCTTTCTGTGAGCTATCTTTTTTTTTTTCTTTTAGCCTTGACTGGTGTAAATTAAATTTCCTGTGGTTGCACACTGCACTTTTGGTAATTGATGACACTGACAGCTATGCAGAGGTAGTTTTATAGTTTGTAGTGTGCTCTGGTATAAGGTTTATATGTGAAAAAACGAAGTAGGTTCAATTTGTGGGGATGGTGAGTTATTGACAGTTCTGGACATTCCACTTCCAAAAAGAAAATCCTTATTTTGCTAATAAAGATGTGCAAAACCTAGGAATTGTTAGTAATTGTCTTCTTTATATTTATGTTGGCTGATGGCTGTCCAGAACGAGCACTAAACTGCAATCTAGTTTTGAAAAACATCTGCTGGGAAGGTGACACCCAAGGTGAAATATTACTGTGTGGCTTGTGGTTTCAGCTCGTTTCCACCAGCTGTGGAGGCTCTGCTGCCAGCTCCTGGGCAGGAGAGAGCTGGCACCACTGGGCACCGTACAGCTACCACTTGCCGTGGAGTCAGCTTTCTGCAGTCTCCTGGCGGACCTGGCTGTGCCTCGTCCCACAGACTTCTTCCACATTTGATAAAAACCTCCAGGAAAAAAGCCATGGAGTAAGGTAAGGTGGTGAAACAAAGAGTCAAAAAAGACCCAGTTTTGCAGCCGAGCTGTCAGCATTCTGGTAACACAGCACTGCAGCGTGAACAGCAGTTTTGTGTTACCTGGCTTCGATTCCAGTAACTTTGTTTAGCCAGCCACACGAGCTTAACTGTCTCTGGTCTGGGGATATGATGGTCTGTAAATCTTTATCTCTATGGAGCTCCTTCTCCTTGCCTCTGAACTTCCAAGTACAGAAAGGATATTTTCTAAAGCTCTGTTTTCTGTTAGTTAATCCCTCTCTTGCTGAGTTTGATTCCTCACTTAGAAAATCCCAATTGTCTTGGCAAATAATTTCTTTCCTCTCTTAGCCTTCCCTTCCAATTTCTGCCATTTGTCTTTTCAGCCCTTTTTCCAAGGGGCTCTTTTGGATATTTTGGGGAATGTTCTTTCATTGCTGAATCTCATGTAAGAAGTGCAGTTACTTATGTCTGATCATTTTTCCTCAGTTGTAAAGAGTTTGTCTTCCAGTATCACTGCTGCAGGCAACATGTGGCTTCCTATAGGCCACTGTTTGTGTATCATTAGAAAGTAGCAAATAGCTAAAGTGAGAGTAGGGGTGCAGCACGCGTGGGGTCACAGCACTGTGCCAGGCACAGAATTTTGATGGTGATGTTGGAGAGGGATGGGAGCAGCACTAGCAGAGTTTCACCAGGGTGAACATTACTGATAGTTGAGGTGCCACAGGTTTGGCGTGGGGGTTGGCTGACCAGATGATGTTAGGAAGCCACCCACACACTGCTGTGTGAGGCACTAAAGGCCTGGAGCTGATTTGTAAAGCGGCCTGTGTTTTACCTCTGCTTTCAAAATGCTGCCCTGTTTTGTGTAAATCCTTATATTTGGGTTTCTGGTGTCAGTGATGGGCTCTGTGGGAGAGTGAGCTTGTGCAGTCTTTCCTGTCACTTCTGTGCTGTAGGTAGGTGGCTGAGACAGTTTCCTGCTGATCTCGAGCAAGCTGGCAGGGTGTTATTACAGGTGAATCTTGCTCTCCAAACAGTCAAATGGTATCTGTGTCACCCTGCGACTAGACAGCAGCCTGCACTGAATCTTCTGAACTCAGCAGAGGAGATTGGATCTTAGATTTCCTATTCACTCGGTCCATTAGCCCTAAAAAGACTGTTTCTGCTGCAGCAGTTTGATTTGCTGTGCTGCCACCAGAAGTGACAGGTTTAAGGACTAATCTGTGCCCCCAGTGCCCAGGTTCCAACTGACCCTTACAATTTGCCTGCAGCATTAATACCTCAACCAGACCACTGCTGGCTGGCTGTCCTACTCATTAGCACTTCTGGGATAAGAAAAGGCAATTGCAAATCCAACAGCATTTAAATTGGTCCACCAAAGGGACAGATGAGCTCGAAACATTGCCCAGAGAACAGCTTCGTGGCCTGTCATGAGGGCTTTTCTCTGGACTGTCCTGGAGAGCACTGGGTGATGATACCCATATCGCTGTTAATTGGTGCTTTGAGTGAATCTGCATTTTGTGCTGACGTTTCCACACCTCTCCAGCCTTATCCGCTGGCACAGTTTAGAGCTTTTTTAAGGGTGCTGGAAATAATGCTGTCTGGAGCACTCTGCTGGAGTGAGGTTCTTTGGCCTGAAGCTGCTGAACTTCTGGACATATGTGGTCTGCTTCTGAGATGTCTGCAGGTTTACATTCACTGTACAGGGAGGTTTTGTGTTATTTGGAAGGGGGGAAAAAAAGAAGTCCACAGATGAAGAGTCAAAAGTCCTGTGACAGCCAGGAGATAGTTTTAATTTGATTGTCCTTGTCTTACAGTGTGGCATTTAATTTCAGGAGGCAGAAGGTAAGTGAGAAGGTATCTCTACCTAGACCAAGTATGGTAGTTCTTATCTGAGGTTCTCCACACCTCAAAGAAAACTCCTGTGCCAAAGCAGGTAGTTTTTGGTTCCTTTTTGCCTTCACAGCAGCAGGGGGGGGGGGGCCACAGAAGCAGATCCTGGCCAGATACTGGTTGTTCATAGTAACATTAGTTTCAGGCTTTGGATCTGGCTTCCTTAATGTTACTCTACATACTGTGGCCTGATCTTGAGCTGACTGAAACATAAAACTGGTGGCTTGGAGGGCTTTAGAGCTGGCCTCTAGGACAGTCTAGGTCTCAAGGCATTCCTGATGAGTACTCGGTAGGGAGAGGAGGGCCTTCTTTTAGCCAAGTACAAGAGGTGAGGTGTTTTTTGTTTATAATGCAAAAAATCAAAGCATGAAAACTAAGCCTTGGGAGCATTCCCAGCTGTAGGAGAAACTGTTGCTCTATGATCAACGGACTGGAGGGAATCTGCTTTGCAATTGATCTGTTTCCTGTTAGTGTTCCCTGTGAGAGGCCTACAGGCAGGAGGCAGCATGGAGGTGGCCACTGTGGCTCTACGTGTCTGCATTGCCCAGTTCACTGGTGCCGGATGGAGCGTCTGCTTCTTTGAAGGTGCAGCAGCACCTTTTGCAGCCAGCAAAGGAAGCGGGATGGGGAGGAGGAGACAATGTGGAGGTGCTGAGTGGCAGCAGCCAGCAGGTACGTTCTTCTGGAGTGGGAGTTGTGGTACAAGGGGTGAGGGAACAGGGATGGAAGCCAGGAGAGGAAGGGGATGGGAGAGATGAGGATGCTCTCCTGCAGGGTGGCTCATGGCTGAAAGGAGCTGGAGGAGGAGGGTTTCCAGCAGGGAGGAAAGGACATGGAGATGGAAATGCTAGTTCAGAAGGTGTCTGGGGATTACTGGCAATCTCCCTCACTGGGAAGCTTGTGTCTGGGCCTTGAAAGTGGTAGAACTGTAGTTGCAGCCCTTGCTTTGTCTGAGGCTGGGCTCTGGCCGGACTATCTCCATCTGAAAGTACCCAAAATTGCGGTGGATCCTCTGGAGCATTGCGCAGTTCAGTTAGTCCAAGTCCATTCAAAATGAAATACTGTGTTTCGATCCTTTTTACAAACCAACCTTTTAAATTTTTCTTTGGCAGCGACAACCTTTTTCCCCTCATGGAAAATTTCTGTTTTCTCAGAAACAGAATTCTCTTTCAGAATATCTCCCCTATGGAAAATTCCCAGCCAGCTCCGATTCTAAAACTTGATGCCAGAAAACATCTAGCAGGCATTAGCAGAGGATGACTCGGGTTGTAATGTATCATTTAATCCTAACTAGGGCAACATAGCCACATGAATTTGAGAACACAAGCAGGCGCTCAGCATCTCTAACTCAACATGCAGTAGGCAATCCACCAAAACCACACATGCAGAACAGGGAAAAAGAGTTATAATCATCTTTCAGTTTTGAAAGCTCAGTTCCATCATGAGAAAGAAAATGGCAAAATGTCATCAGATGCACCACATTTGCTTCCTCTTACTGACTTCCAAAACCAAAGTGTTCACTTTACAAATAAGAAGATGGTTGTTTTTTTTTTAGTTGTTTTTTTTTAAAGCAGATTGTTTCATCATCAACCAGTTTGAGAGAGATTAAGGTTTCCCCCTCCTGTAAGAAGTATGCAGGGGAGAAAATTATCCAGCATGTTTGCAGGCAGAACAGACTTAAATGTTGAAGTTGGTTCTCTTGATGCAGCAGAAATAGTAGTCTCCAGTCCTCCCACAGCTCTGCTGCTGCTTTTCTACTCAGAAAAGAGACCAGCCAATTGAGAAAATGACGTTCCCTTCGTTTGGGATTCAAGCCTGTCTCAAAGGGTAACTTAAAGCCTATCCATGGAAGCATTGCCCAATTTAGCACACATCCTGAGAAAATAGGATAGGAAACATGGCTTGGCAGTGCAAGAGAGTATCATGTTGGGAAGGGCAAAGGAGGGAGAAAGGCAGGTGAAGTGCTTCAAGATGTGGTAGTCCTGATAGCTCAGGAGCTCTGACTGGGTGAACAAATTGATTACTCCTTTTCCTTAAGATGGACTCCTTCCAGATGCATAGAGAGACCGTGTACAGACCAAGTGCAATAAACATCCAACCACAGACCTATCAATATAAATTATTGTCAAAGGAAATGAAAAGGCATTTTATTTATCACTAATTTCACTCCAGGTATCAAGGACAAGTTTCCTCTGTGCGAGGAAAGCTGTGAATTTTTGGAGGGTTTTTTTATTTATTTAAAGCTAAGCCATTAGCAATTTAAAAATAATAAATTTTTGCCCTTTTAAAGATATTTGTTGCAGCTGGACTAGATTTGGTTTAGTTTGGTTTTTGAATTCTCAGCTTTGTTCACTTCCATCTGTAGCCTTGAGAACCCACTGCAAGATGGGCGCTAACCAAATGTCCTTTCCAATGTGCTTGATCGTGACTTGTGTGTGTCTTTCATGCTGTTTGCCTCAGAGCCTTCAATTCTAGGCAAGACTTCAATTTTTAATGTAAAAGAGAATCAGGAGCAAAAAAGTCTTTGTAGAATAAGAAAGAAATACTGAAAAAACCCTTTCATGTCCTCTATGCATTATAAAAAGGGGAAAAAAAAAGAAAGTAGTCTAAAGGTTCTGTGCTCCCTTCCTTTGTAGATCTCCTTTGATGATTTTGTTCAAGCACTTGTATCCTGGTTTTTGGGTTTTCTCTAGTGTGAGTCTTCCCCACAAAGAAACAAGAATAAAGTTTCTCTTGTTTGTCATTATATAAAATGTGAAGCTTTACCCTATGGCCTTTCAGGTACCATCGTGAGCTGCTCTTGCACTTTGAAACAACAGATGAATTCTTACTGGCTTTTCCTGTTGTTGCAGTGTGTTTTTGAGAGTGACAAAAATGAAAGTCAAAATGGGATGAGAGCCTTAAGGATCCGTTTTTTTTCTCATGGTTACTGAGTTAGAAGCACTGAGCATTTCACTGCTCCTGTAGGAAAGACCAACCAAACGCCTAATGAAGGAAGTCTTGTTTCTGAAGAACTGAGCATGGTTGCAATCTCATAATGGCTGTGTTTCTACCTGAGCAGCTGTTGGCAGTTTTGAAATGCTCAGTTAGCCTGTTATCTCTTCTAAGTATATAAATATGTATTTTAAAAGAAAAGTTAAAAAATAATAGGAAGTCAAGTCATGCAGTGTGATAAGCAAACCCCAGATGTTCCTTATATATCTTGTGTATTTTCACTGAGTGCAGTATTGCGTGATGTCACAAGTGCTGAATATTTTCTCTAGTGAAGTGATGCAGTTTAATTAAATTCACTGTTTAAAGTTCAGTTATTCATTAAAGATACATACTTGTCCAAAAAGATGCTGACCTTGGATGTACAATCCTCTGAAGAGAACTGTTAGGGATTTGAATTAGAAAAACATTAGTTCATATAATTCACGCACAAAAAACCGTTGAGTTTCTTGGCCAGTTAACTACATAGATTTGTACTGTTCACCTCGACTAGTTCATCTGAAAATTTCAAAGTGACACTGCTGACTGTCTGATATCAGCAAATTGGGGCATGCGTGTCCTTCAGTTTCTCTCTCCTGGAATGTGGACTTTGCTGCCGTTAGTTGGCTCTTGCATCTGGGGCTGAGCCTCAGCCCCTTGGGCAGCTCCAGCCTCTCCTTTCACTGGGGTGGGAGCTCTTGGGCGTTCCTTGTTAGTGGCTCACCTCTGAAGGGTCTTTTTCATGATGGAAGCAAGCACATACAAAAGCTTTGCAAAATTCAAGCAGCATTTATCCACAACAAAGAGTATACAGTTCTTAGCAAACAATAAAACATTTATTCATTTTCATGCTCTTATTTTTTTGTTTTCTACTGCTCAAGTGTTCTCTGTGTTGAGGTTGAATCTCTCAGGGCCCAGTAGCCCTCTGCCAGCAGATGTCTTCTTTCCTGAAACAGAGAGGCCCTGTTTTCTCCTAGCATCTTTTGCCCTTGTCTAGCCTCAGTGTAAAATATCCTTTGTTGTAGAAACGTGTTTCTTATTTCCCTCATCTGCCTACAGTTGCTTTCTCTCTGAATTTTGTCTTGTCTTTTATCTTCTCAGATCCAGCACTAGTTTGATCTTGTTTTCCTCTGCTGGTCTTATCCCATCGTCAACCAGTGAGAGAGATGGATAAGAAAACTGGCTTTATCAGGAGCAGAGTTATTCTTTTGTTCTCCAGAATTGTGAAGGACTTGGCTTCTAGTAGTCTTTGCTCAACCTCTGCATGGATAAACAGGTAAAAGACACCATAGTCTTCACTTGGCATAGGATCGTGGGGCAATAGGCAATGAAAGGTGGTGAAAAGATAAGGAAGCAAACACCACCTAGGTTTCAAACAAATAAATTTAATTCAAGAAGTTTCCCTACCTACCTGTCAGCGTCAGTGAAGCTGTAACAGCTCACTGTACTTGTGAAAATTTAGAATGCAGAACAAAATCCAAGTGTGCTTCGGTAAGGGTAAAGGCCTGAAAAGGTATGGCAAATTTTGTTGGTTCTGTCAAGAAAATGTAATCTACTATCTAGGAAAGCGTGATCAAAGAAACACTGTCTTTGAGGGTTGCGAATATCTGCTGGGCAAGTAAAGTAAGTGATGTTTCAAGGTCAGAGCTCTCTGTTGGTAAGAAAGATGTACTGAAAGGGCAAAAGAACCACAGAGGACTTCCTTTGTCATTACAGCAGGTGCTGTATGATGTTGAGAGAATAGCTGAACAAAGCAAACCACAATGATGACAGTATATTTAAAGCAAAATGGGGAAATAATGAGTCACCCCCATTTGTTAAAGTGGAGGGAAAGAGATTTGTGCCACAGTTAATTTGTCTATGGGACATAAAGGCAGCCTTTAACAAAAGGGGGGGGGAAAAAAAATCCCAATTCCATTTCATTCCCTTTAACTCAACCAACCAAAATCCCTTTAGACTATGGAAGTTACAAATTATGTAATGATGGTACCAAAAAATCAGTATTTTTCAGGAATCTTGGGTTTAATCTTTCTTTGTAAGCAAAGGGAGAGGTTGCTTGGTTGTAAACAAACACATCTGTGCTCCTGAGTGTTTCTGGTATACTCCGAGTTAAACAGCATGAGGGAAACCACGTAGCTGAGGGCATGTCCTCGTGTACGCAGTGCTGCCTGAGGACACCCAGGCGGTCTCTGAGTTCCCCTCCTGGTGCAGCTCTGCTGGTCTGTGGCTCAGCGGGTGGTTCAGGGCAAGCTCAGGAGCTGCTCTGCTGTGTTGTGAAGACTCGCTTGCAAGGCCTTAAACGGATAGAAAGCACAGGTTCATTTGAAACAGGTCATCCCCATATAATAGATAATGTATTGGGTTGGGAATTTATTTTATTGGATTCGGTGGTGTTCAGTGAAAGTTTGACTTCCCAGAAGCACCACTTACTTGGGGGAAGACCTTGTCAGTGCATTCTCCAAAAGATTCCTGCTGTTTTACGGAGATTTATACTTCAGAGCCTCTAGTATGTTGTGACCTCTTTGTCTATCAGAAGCTTTTCCTAATAGCTTTTATGCAAGTCCTATTGCTACTTACTACTCCGGTAGTAAATCAGGTTGGATGTACTGGCTGCCTGCGGTGCCCAGCTCTTACACAGGTGATGCCCTCCCAAAGAGTCCTCCTTAACGAGGCAGGCTGATGCTGTCAGGAAAGCTCACTCCTCACTGAGAGTGTCCATATGGTCTGTTACTATCCGTCTGTTGGTATGAAGATAAATATCTTGCAAGAAATGAAAGTCTGATCATGTGCACAGTGTGAGCGTGTGTGTGGGGCTAGATTAACGTTGACAATATTAGTGCTTGGTCACCTAGGTGATGGATCTTGCTGCTATGGTAACCTGGAGGCTGTATTACTCATCAAATATGAATTTTAACAAACAGGAATGTTTTAAGGTGTTTGTATCTTGTGTCCCCTGGGACTGTCTGCTGCCCTTTTAAAATATTTACAGGAATTGTGAAATGAGACTCTTAAGTAAAGGTTTTATTCGCCATTTTTTTTCTTGGAAATGTGTCCTGGAAAAAATCTGATGCTTATGCCCAAGCATTGAACTTAGGGTAGAGATTTTTTTCAGAAGTATAATGCTATTGCTTATTGCCTTCTGAACTCTTGCCTCTTAGGACTGTCCCTCACTAGGGAAGCTGTTATTTTGACTTGTATCCAGAGGAATTTGAGCCAACTCAGTATACCTCTTCAGGCAGCCACATGGATTTTTTTTATGTACTTGTTCCGTCATGCCAACTGCAGCCCTGTGCTGTTCCAGGGTCATATCTGGAACATGGATATTCTGTGGATGGCTTGTGGTAGATTGTGGGATGCTGTAACTTCTCTTTATTGACCTAGAAAAGAAGTGATTGTAATACATGAGGTGCTTTCAGCTCATTAACAGCATAGTACGTTCATTCAGGGATGCAACCTTATATGCTGCTGGTTAAGAGATTTTCTTGGATTCAGATATCAGCATGTTTGTTGTGTCTCACTGAGACCTTTGAGAGATGATTCAGAAGTCACAAGAGCAGAGTGGCACATCAGCTCATCAGACCACTGATTTTATTTTTTGGTTACTATATAACAGTTGGATGTGTGTTTTTAAGGAGTCTCACAGTATATGCCCTCCATTACCTACAGTGTGCCATCTTTTTCACTTGGATGATAAAGATGGGAGGAGACTTTTTAAATTCCTATAGTGTGGTACTTAATGCAAGAGAGATTTTTAGGTTCCTCTTGGCAGAGTAGGATGGGACAAAGGCAATATGTCCTGATGACTTGTGAAGGGACAAACTGGTATATCCTCCACAATCTGTCCTGTCTGACTAGCCTTTTTGCTTTTTGGAAAATTTTACACGGGATGAATACGAATCTGGAAAAAACAGCGATGAAATTAAAACCACCAGTGATTAAAAACGAGACTGCCAGCTTCCTGTCCCACTTACGCAAGAGCACTCTAGGCTTACCATGAAGATGGAGCAGGACCAGCATGTGCACCCAAGGACTTCACCAAGATAAATTTCCCAAAGGTAAATGGGGAACCATAGAATAAGCTAGCCCATTCATCAGAAGCAACTCTGTGGAAATACCCCAGGGGTAACCCCAGTCATGCTGGAAATGTCCAAGAGAATGCTCTGATGTCCCACCCTACAGTACTGAAGCTTTGCCTGCTTCTGGCACAGACAACTGCATGGTCGTTGATGCAGCTGTGTTAGATGGTTTGAAAAAACCTTAAAAAAAAGAATATTTGTTCATCGCACTCCAGCTGTAATATAAACCTGAAAATACTGCCTCTGGGCATTAACAAGACTCTTTAAATGCTCCGCTGACCAGCATCTTCACTGGCAGAACAGGGACTACCTGTGTCTGCATGATCTGCTAGCTGATGGTTTCTTAGATGTAGGATTAAAGCACAATGCACATTCTTGGGAATAGGGGTAATGGGTGGGGAGGGATACAATTTAATAGGCCTTGAAGATAAACACAGGGAAGTGGAGGCTGCCATTAGAGGATGTGCTGTACATAAAGTCATCTGGATTTGCTATCGCTGCCACAAAGAGAGGGTGGGTAGAGAAAGACTGCAGCATAGTTTGGGCATCTACTTCTCATTTGGGTTGCCCTTGCCCCTGGGCAGAAAGGTGTGAAGTAGTGAAAGGGGACAGGAAGAGGATGTCTGGAGAGCTGGCTTTAGCTGCATGACTATCGTGCCCATGTAAGTAGCTGGATTAGAGCTAATCTAATTACATTTTTTATTACTTGTCCATTGGCACTATTGTCTTCTTTTCATGGTTGACCCGGTGAAGCAGTCTCTTCTAATCAATGAGCAGCTGCTCTCCATGTCACATGAAATTAGGCCAATTCTCAAAGAAACAACAAGAAGCAGTGAAGTGTATGTGTTTGAGAAAGAAGAACAAGCTTCTGTGAAACCTAAGTACTTCACTGTTAAATATTATTTCTTCCTCAGTCCCTTAGGAGGCAGAATCTGGCAGAAAGCATTTGGCTATGGCTGGCAAGCTGGGTGAAGATGAAAGCCCTGGAAAAACACCCTTCCTGACTGAATCCTACAAGGGGCCCTGATCTCAATCCCTGGTCTGTGAGATCACCAGGCTAAAGTGCTGCTGCCATGCTTGTGAAGCCGAAGCCCTGTCCTGTGAGTGTACCAGGCACAGCCAGTAGGAGAGAGTAGCTACAACCCTTTTTTTACCAAAGGAAAGCCAGCTGCTTTTCCTCAGTCCCTTGGAAGATAAACCCAATTTCCATGTCATCTTCTGAATTTCTTTATCCTTTTGTAGGGCTGAAGCAAAGAAGAGCTGAAGGCTGCTAGACCAGATGTTCCCCTTCAGATTCTTTAATGCTTGAACCTGTTTCAGCTGGTGAGTGCAAGCAGAAGTGGACAAATCATTCCTGTCACTTAAGAATAAATTTTGGTACCTTTTTTCTTCTCAATGATTTTCCTCTCTCAGAGTTGAGGAGTAGTGGCTCGTGGGCAGATCTGCCTACGAAGCAGTTTAATTTGTTCACCAGAAAAGCTGGTGGGTGGGTGAGTGGGCCAACCAGCCAAATTGGTGGAAGCCATTGTGGGTGAAGGTGGAGCTGACTGGGCCACACTCGGTGCTGTGTAAAGGTAGCTGGCCTCAGTAGAAGAGGCTCTTGAGGCTAGAGAAGTCAGCTATCCTAGATATAGATGCCTATGCTCAGGGTTTGAACAAAAACTATTTTTGGTGAAGGTCTTCTTAGATGTCATCTTTGTTCCCTGGGACCTTCTGAATGGGAGCGTGGCAATTACTAGATGTGGTTGAATTTGCTTGCTTTGGCTTTTATTTCATTTGGGCTGCAAAGCAGAGGGTACTTACATAGCAAAGGCTTCATCGATTCCTGCCAATTGCTGACTCCGAGCTTGCCTGAATTTGTATAATATGTGCTGATGCTACAAATAAAAGCATTTCTGTCTCTTGCACTGAAAACTCTTTGTCAGACATGCAATACTGAGATTTTGTTAGGTATTAATTAAGTTACGGGTATGTATAAGATGCCATGTGTTGCCAGAAGGGATGGCAGATTCTTTCCATGTGACCCAATTTGCAGTAGGTTTGGATATGATGAACAAAGTGTCTTAACAAAGGGTTGTTTACTGAGTCATCCTCCCAAAAAGAGGGTGAAACTGAGGATGTCCAGGTAGTTGTTTGGCTTGGATTCTCAGTGACACATTTTTTCTGCATGTCTGGCTAACACACTGGCCATGGTTTTGTTGTTCTTGTTTTTTCCCATGTTTTTGGTGTGTGTTTTCACTATTGTGTTCAAAAGGCAGGGGCTCTTACCTTTACCTGAATAAAAGAAAAAGAAGTACCAAATCTAAGGAACCAGGGCAAGAAAGAGGATGCCTGTTGTGCAGATATTTTGGGCAACAACCAGGCACCAGGCAAAAATTTCAATAAAGGCAGAATTCTGAGATGAAAAGGGGGAAGAAGAGATTCAGACTTTTTCTTGCTCAGTCCTACAGCCACTTAGCATTGCAATCTCCATGTCCTAGGGATTATTAGTATTATTACAGTGTTCTGTGATGTACTTCATTCCTCTTGGATTCAAGGTAATGATAGTTTTGTAAGTGTGTAACATAAAACCCTGAGATGTTCATCAAGGTCTGGTAACTGAAGAGCCAGAGAAGACTCGTTTCTGAGGATGTGGCTGTCGTGAAACACCGCAGCAATTGTCTCTGAGCTTTGAAAACCAGTTCTTCAACAGTCAAACTCCTGGAAAGAGACCACATTTTCTTTCCTTCTTCCCTGCATAAAATCTGCTGGAGAGCTGGTGCCCTGGTATTCAAGTGTCACGCTCCTTTCCCCTCTTCATCGTGTTCTGCTCTTGCCAGACAGTGTTTTATTCAGGCTGATCATAGTCACTCGCTCTTAGCAAGCCCTGAAGAAGAGAAAAGCTGAGAGATAAGAAAAAGGTGGGGTACTCACAGTATGTTACTTGCATGATGGATGGGCATGAGGTGGTGAAAACTGGGGGCTGCTGGCGTAAACTAATACACATCTCTTGAAAATACCCAGTTTTTCTGTAGCTGTCTAAAATATTCATTGCACTCAGAACTGTAACTGGGGGCACGTTTTTTCGGAGCCAAGCACCTGACACCATAGAAACTGGAGTCAATGGTGCTTCACTCCCTACATCTAAGGCCTATCCTACCCTGCCTGTGCACGAAGTAACTTCTTCATCTGATGAGCCTCTTGGTTCAAACACTGCTTTGGCCGAGCTCATGATGAGGGAACACTTGCCTGCACCTGTCAGAAGATGTTTTTTTGCCAGGCCTGGTGACTTCATGATATTAGTCCTTATGGCAAGGGTGGCATCAGGCAACCTCCCAAAATCCCTTCCCCCTCCTTTGGTTTCCTGGCAGGAAGGAGGTGGCTTTGGTTCAGTTTGCTGCTTCTGGAGAAGATGTGTGCCCTGGGCTTTTCCACATCAACTGGCCTCTTTCAACATCAGACAAGCAGAATATTAACAAGGTTGGGGAAAGTAGAGCAAAAAGTCCAATTCTTGAATACGGAACTAGAAATGAGGTGACAGAAGGGAAAGGGAAAGCAAAAGCTCAGATTATATCTTCTCTTGTACTTGGGGGTCCCTCTTTGGGAACTGGGGAAGGATGCAGCTGAACTCTGTGGGGCTGAGACCTCCCACCTGCCTTCTCAGACAGACGCGTAAATCTAGTCCTATGCCTTTTATCTTCTTAAGCCAGCACCTCCCCTACATTCCCTTTCTCCTGCTTTTGTTCCTAATCTGTATTTTAACACTTGCGTTCAGATGTAAAGGCGAGGAATAGGGCCTGTCCCACTTCCTGGGCTTTCTTGGCTTTNTTCAGATGTAAAGGCGAGGAATAGGGCCTGTCCCACTTCCTGGGCTTTCTTGGCTTTTCTGCTTGTATCCCATTCTTTTCACTAGTGCTTTCGCACCAACTCAAATGCCCTCCCTGCTGGTCACTGCCTTTCCAGAAGTGATACAAAGGTATTCTGTATGGAGGTTTCCAAAGTATTTTGTGGAACCGTAACATATTTACAGTTAAATTGTGGATACCTCTACAGAAAATTTCCCTCTAAATCATAAAAAGTATAAACTCTACAACAGTTCTGGTAATTTTGCTGGCTCTGGTATGCTCCCTTCTTATCCTATGACATAAAAATACAAACTGGGTATTTAGGGTGCTGTCTCCAAGCCACCTTTTTCCTTCCCTTTCTCACCATCCCTCCCCGCTTTTTCACACATCCCTGGTAGGGGTTTTGGTGCCACAGCAGGCAGCCAGGTGTTAACAAGTGTCACACCAGTCCTGCCACCACTGGTTAACAGAATGTAGTGGTACAGGTCAAATCCATTGTACATCTGGTCTGTGCATGCTTTTTGAAGTGTGGTTACTTTTTTGTAATTTAATACTGACTGAAGGATGCTAAGTGTTAGCCTTTTCCAGACTAGAGTTTATAAGAGAGATAACTGAGATACCTGGAGCTCGCTAGTTTCCAGGAGGGAGGCTAATCCAGGATAATTCTTACTATTAGGAGAAAATTACTCACTTGTTATTTTTGAAGTACATAATGGTAATAGATTTCCATTTACCCTCCTAGGTGGTCCAGGACTTCGTGCTGCTGCCTAACCATCAGTTTTGTTTCAAAGAAGGAACAAAAGACTCGATCTATGATAGCTGTAGGTAGGGATCGACACGTTACCCCAGCTGGTACGGCACGCACACCCCAGAGTGACAAGAAATTCAGCTCAGTTCAGCTGCAGATGAATGCTGTAACTTTCCATGGAAACTACTGGATTGATCTCTCTCTTTGGCTACAGGTAATTGCTTTGCCTCCTGCAATTATATGGAGTAATTAGAAGTAGATTATATAAGAAATAGCAAAAACCATCAGAGCATCTTCTGCATTTGTGGTCTGTTCCTTTAAGAGTGTTTATGATTTTTTTTTTTTACTTTTTAGCCCAGACTGTCTCTTGCTTTCTACCCAGCTGATCAGTATGGCATAAGAAGGGAAAATAAAAGTATACTTTCAGCACATTACTGAGTTCTGCTCATTTTTACAGCACACTATCTAGTACAAGCCCTTATTGGAACTGCAGTGGAAAAGCAGAATGATTTAAGGACTCTAAAATTCACATTTTCTTCCAGCCTGATATAGTAAGGGACTATTAATACACCCGGCAGACCTCTGAAATGGATGCAGCTCAGTAAATGACAAACACATTTTGGTTGGCTCAGAATATATTAAGGCAGTGGTCTTGTGCTCTCTCTTTAATACTTTTTTTTTTTTTACATAAAGTGGTACTTTTTTGAAAGGTGAAAAGTGGCAAGGGTAGCGGACAGCTTCTCTAATAAAGGTTTATAAAGTTCCCCCAGATCCATTACTTGAGAACTGCTATCGTGCTGCTGTGCTTAATGAAAGATCAGTCAAGTAAACTGTTCCTGGGATTCAACTTAATTACATGCAAGCGGTGGAAACTTTGTTATCAAGGACTAATAAAATATCAGGTGGCTTTTAATTAAGTCAGTGAGGTGCCAGTTTTAAACTGAAACCTGCTTGCTTAATAATAGAAAAGACAGTAGATTTGAGCAAGACGCTTTATAAGCAGCATCATGTCACTTCACTGCAAGGCAAGAGACACATTTTTTAAGCTGCATTAGCAAGAAATGTTAAGTTCGTTGTCAGTGTTTATCCTCTAAGCCTCAGACTAAAGGGCCTATAGCTGGAGGAGATTTCTTATTGAAAAATTCTTTTAGTTTGAAACTCAGCATATGATGACTAGGGTGATTTTTCTTAAATGCTTGCAAAGCCCTTTATCCAGATATGTAATTGAAATTGGGAGATGCCTCAGAATGACATGGCTGTGACTGATACTCCATTTTGAAATGTCAAGTAAGTAAATACGCTTAAAGTTTTAGACCAATAATGTTGACACATTTTGTAATCTTTTGGATGTTTTCCTGTAATTTTTTTAACGGACCTGTTATGCTGAGAATAACTTGCCTTCCCCACCAGTCCTGCCACTTTTATTTTGTGGTACAGTTAAATGAATACAAGTATTATGGTTGTATTCACAAATAGCACAAACTGGTAGATTGTTTGAGGCACTTGTGCATGTTTCCATTAACAGAATTGGGAAAAAAAAAAGGAAAAAATTTAAAAAGAAAAATTCTTTTAAAGTGCATATCAACATCAACAGCATCCTGCAGGACTCATGACCTCATGGGGGACAGCCTTTGCTCCGTGGGTGCTTTTGGGGGCCAGATGGTGTTTTACAGGGTGATGCTGTTTAAGCCATGCCTGGGCAGGAGTTGCAGAAGCAGTGGCCAGGGAGAGCAGTGGGCTGCCAGGAGGAGCCTGGTGGAGAACAGCCAGACTCGTCCAACTGAGCTGCAAACAGGGGACTCCCCTGGCACGCACACTCTGTTGGTTGTCTCACCTATTTGATCAATACTACTTTCCACTTAAAACAGGAAATTAACCATTGTACTCCAGAGAAGACCCAGGTTGATGCAGTAGTTGACAGGCCAGGACCTGCCTTGCACAGCAAGGGCAGAGCCACTGTCGCTGCTGGCTGGTGCTCTGCTGCAGGCTTGGCATGGTGTGATACTGCCTTTCAGGCTGTTTGCCTCTGTGAAAATCAATAGGCAGTTCTGTCGGGAGCTATGATGAACATCAGGAGCCTCGTGCTTATTTCTCTCAGTATCTTTCACAAATGACCGAAATATTAGAAGACGATCCTTTGCTCTCCCGACTGGGGGCTTGTCCCACCAGACTGACAGACTGGGGAAGTGAGGGGGAGGCATATTTGCCACAAATGGAAAGAACAAGCCCCAATTTTTTTACAACTTCTGACTTTAAAGCGTTTTCTGCCATTTATCAGATGTATTGAGAGATTTTGTATCATTTTTCCCCAGCTGGCGTCCCGGCTTTAGACTTCTTCTCTGTGATGAGAGCTGCTCAGTGGACCATTGCACTGGAGACAAAGGAGGTAACATAGTGTTTCTCGTACAGAAGGCTGTATGCCATGAAAGTGTAACCAAACAACCTTTAAAAAAAAGAAAGAAAGAAGAAAAAAAAAAGGCAGGGCCTAATCTATGCCCAAGAACGATGAGGATGAGTGTGGAATAAAGCAGGATAACCTTGTGGATTGATTAGACTAGGGTATAGGGATTTCTGACCCTCTGTTCCTGTTCTGGTCATTTCCATGCTCATTTGACCATTCCATGGTCAGTTCCGTGTCATTTAGTATCGACTTTATTTGAGTAATTAGCGATTGCCTTATAGCTTTTGTCATGGAAGATCCTGATGGTGGCTCTTGGTTTGCGTGTTGAGTGTGAGATGTTTGGATCTGGCTGTAAATGCTCCTCACGTCAGGAACTCGGGACCATCTTGTCTCAGTTTGAGCTCCTCAAATTAGGGGCTGCTTTGCAAATGCTGCCCCTTATCTCTGAGGGTGATAAAACTTGCAATTCTGATCTAAACTTTTACCCACACAGTGGGATGCCGGGAGGGCTGAGCCCTCTAAATACTGAACAATGGCAAGTCAGCGCTATGCGCAATTGTTGTTGTGAGTCAACGCTGAATCCCTGCCAAAGATGCCTTTTGCAAATAAAATTTAGCACTAATTTATCAATGGGTTAGTTCGTAACATGATGTAAAGCACTCAGTACATAATGAATCCTTCTGGATTGAAAGAAAATGCTCTAACGACTTTACGGTAACGAAATACTATGTTTAAGTGGACCGAATCGATGTAAGGGTATTGCAGGGTTTCTCCGCTGACAGTTTGCTCTTTCGTTACTACCCACGTCTGGCAGAGAGGGTTTCGTTGATGGGGTTTTTTTCCATTATGTTACCTTAACAAAACTGTCAAACCAAATCCCTGGCCGTGCAAGTGCTTCAGTGAATCCTGTGTCCAGCCAGGTGGTGCCCCACTGTCCCTGCCGCTCCGAGCACCTCTGCTCCCTGCTGCTCCCAGCCCTGTCCGGCGGCACAAGGACAGAATCCGTGGCACAAGAGCAACCCCCACCCAAGTTCTTTTCTGCATGCCACACTCTGCTTTTGTCAGGAAGGGCTTTTTATAGATTTTATCATTGTCGCCATGATGAAGGTAATCCATCTGTTCTGCTTTCCGGAGCTGATCCTAGGGGAGAGACCACCTGAAGGCTCTCGGTTCCTCCACGGATTCCGGTCTCAGGCATGGAAACGCACGGCAGCAGGGTTATTCCCAGAGTAACCCTGTGCTCGCTGCGTGCATCTGCTCCAGGCTGATGCCTCTTCAGGCTTGCTGGGTTGTTGAGTTTTATTTGGTTTTGTTTTTTTTTTTATTTCTTTTTGCTGTGCCCTGATTTCAGCAGTGCCACTTCCAGTACTAAGAATTTAGGCAATGCGACCGGCCGGGGTTTCCTGGGGCTGCTGCACCCTCCCTGACCTAAACCCGCCGCAGGGCTGGGGAGTGCTGGAGCAGGACCCGGGGGTGGCCGGGGTCGGGAAGCCGCCGTGGGTCACCCCTAAGGACAGGTCCATCGCCCGAGGCCCGGGCGGTGCAGTCGGTGTCCCCCGAACCCCGCCGGTGCCCCGGGCGCAGCCCTGGTGGCTGCAAACCCCCGTTTGCCTCCTTGGGGAGAACCCCCGCTCCCATCCCCGCTCCCGCCGGCGGGGGCAGCGGGG
>JAHREE010000043.1:1546895-1681820 GCA_033628505.1 Tringa tobata
AGGGCAGTTGTGCCGTTACGGGGGGAGGAGGCATCCATGGGCACTGAAGTAGATGGCCAGTGTGGACATGTGGCATCAGAATTCATCCATCTGGTCTGGGTGGTTTTGCCTGGGGGAGTATAATCTGGGAGTTACTGGGGGTGGATTTCAAATTGGAGCATCTCTGAACGCTTAGGGTTGGCATGGAGAAGAGGCGAGAGGAACAAAACGGCTGGTGCTGGAACAAGATGAGAAGCAAGGGGATAAGAGCATGAGCAGCTCTGTAGGTGCTTTGCAGCCTTCAAGATGAGAGGTGACATGCTGTAGTCGAATTGCTCTGCGTGCTTTGGGTGATGGGTATCAGAGGGGAGCGAGTGCTCATGCCAGGGGAGGTTGGGAGGTTGCCAGGTGCAAGGTGGACGAAGATGTTGGGGCATCCCTGATAGGTGTAGGGCATGGCTGGGACCCTCAAGTAGAGTTGTGTCAAGCCCCGTCCGTACTGTGTGAGCCTGGGCAGTGCTGGGCACGTACCAGTGGTGGTGTGGCTGGTGGCCTTCTCGAGGAGGGGAAGGTAAAATGGGTACTGTTGTGCTTGGCCAGGAGTTGAGTGTTTCTGAGGTCTCCTGTGCTAGGGAACCCTGGCTTGCAAGGCCTTCCTCAAGGATGGGCCTGCTGGGGTAAATATCATACTGTGTAGTGGGAGAATGTTGTCCAGAGAGGTGGGTCCGACCTACAGCATCAAGTCCACCTTCTTACAGTGCTTCTGTATCAGAGCAGGAGACTTAAATGACATTTCTGTATTCCTCATAAATGACTCAGACTGCGTGTGCAGTTCGATCGTTTATCGAACTCTGTTATCTCCCTGACTCAAAAATCTATGGGGGAGCTGTGTTTTTTCTCCATTCCTGCAGCAGAGCAGAGCGTCCCTGCTCACATGTCTTACGGAGTGAGAGGGAATTACCTGCCCCGGAGAGTTGCTGTGCAGTAGGGACTTGAGGACATTGCTCCGTTCTGCAGAGAGTTCGGGGAATTGCTTGTATCATAATGATCTCTCACATCACGCAGGGATGTGCTTGCAGCTCTCAGCTGTGCTGTGTCTGCGCTCCATCTGTCATGATTGCATCTATTAATCTAGCGCCTGGGAGCTGTATAGAAACCTGTAATGGGGGAACGTGGCCAACTGTGAGCTCTCGGTGTTTTCCAGACTTCAGCTTTCCTAACGATGAGCAAAAGAAGGTGGTAGGTTTCTTCCCACCTTTCATGTCCAGCCCTGAAAGTTGACTATCACACCGGACTGCCAGCTCATCCTGCCGTTAAACCAACTTTCTGCAGCTGGTAAATGGGTTGTTCTGTTGATCCTGCTCAAGCCAAGGCAGTCTGCAGCTCCTTCTCAAGAGCACTGTGAGAAAAAGAGTTTAATGAATGAAAAATAAAAGTAACAGAAGCTTATTTCCATCATTAGTGCTGCCAGATCCCAGCAATCAAAATTATTCTGATTCAGGTCCTGCCAGATGAAGGAAATTGGCTGAGGTAGCAAATAATAAATTTTGGGTTCTTTATGTTGCCTTGGGCCTTTCTCCGACTCCTGGGGGGTGCGATATTGTTCTTTTAAGCCCACGTTGAGCTACAAAGGAACTTAAAAACATGAATTTAGAACAAAGACTCTTCAACAGTCTCTTAATTCCAGCAGACAGGCGTGTAAGAAAATCAGCGTAAGACCCATGACAGAAGGGCAGGAGCAGGTTGCAGTGAATCAGTGCAGCATGAGGGTGTCCAGGGAGCAGCTCATCCACTGACAAGAAGGTGGCCCTGGTGCTGTTTTCTAGGGTGTCCATGACACTAGCTTCTTTGGTGTAGTTTGTACTTAGCTGGACCGAGGGGAGGTGCTGCTTTGTAAAACACCCAACCTGTGGGGTCGGTCTTTCCATAGCCAGGCTGTCTTGCCATGCTCTCTCTCCTGCTGCCGATAGTTCCTGTCTGTTTGTGTCTTTCCCTACCCGCCTTGCAGCAAAATGGCATTGGTGACATGCAAACAAGATGCTCTGCATTCCTTTCCTCTTTGATCTCACAACTTCAATCCCAGTGATAGGAGCCAGAGCTGGGAAATGATTCAGCGGCGGCTTCCGCAGCCTGTGAATTTTGGCAGGTGCTCCGTGAATGCAAAGATGTGGCAGGCAGGAAGATGTCTGTGATGCTAATGTGTCCTGAAAAGTAGTAGGTGAGGAGTCCTGACAGCATGTGCTGAGCCTTGTTTCTTCCCTGTGCAGCTCACTTTGAATTGGGAAAGAATATGCAATTTGAACTCTGTCAGAAAAATCCACGTAATTTTGAGGCAATTGCAACATTTTAAAGGCTTATCAATGAAACAATCTTCTTGTCCTTACAAGGAACCGGAAGGATGTAGCAGTCTCAAGCAGAAGGCAGTTTGAGGTTATGCAGTCAGTAAAATAATTTGTTGTGTTCATTGAAAAATATTTTCTCAGATGCAAAAAGTATTCAGTGAGTTTTAATTGAACTCCAGCCTGAAATGGAAATAAATACATACGCCGTGTCTTTAACTGCTCTGGGAAATAGCTTCTCGTATTTGTGATGGATGTTGAAATCCACAGGCACGGAGTGAAACTGATGGCTGGAGCTCTCCTGTCAAAATTTGGCTTGGGGTTTTTCTTTGGTTGGTTCCTTGTAAACCCCTGTAATGCTTGCAGCTGGTTATTCTGCAGAGGCAGCGCAAGAGCTGGAGGAGAAGGGCTTTCATTAAAATCTTCTGCTTCACGAGGGGTAAACGACAAGTATTGGAGGGAGGAGGTGCCTCTCATCCCCCTCGCTCTGTCCGTAGCAGAGACTGGCTGCTCAGCTGCCCTGGCCAAGGACTCTGCCCAACGCTCCTCCCTGCCAGCCCAGGTTGAATGGTGCCTTACAGCAAGCGCTGCAGCGCAGACGGGGTGTCCGTGGGGACCGGGACGGTTTGCAGAGGATGGGAAGGTGTCTGTGAGCATCAGGGGACGCTGTCACGGAAGCCTTTGGGGAGAGGAAGCAGAAAGCAAACCCTGTTGTTGTATGTTGAGGGGAGGGTGGTGTTTGCTCAGGCCGTGGCTGGTAGGTCAGGCTGGTGGGAGAGAAGGGAGTTATGGATGAAGCAGGAGAACTGGGAGAGCTCTCCCCGTACCCGCTGGCACTGGCAAGCCTGCTGGAAATACCTCGGCGGTGGGTCACAGGCCCATGGGCTGCAAGGGGCTCTCCAGGGGGGATGCAATGGTGTCCTGTGGGTGGGTGCGACTGGTGTTTTGCAGTTGGTTGCAGTAATACCAGGCTTTGGTTTCATGCCTTTCATCTCGTCTGCATTCCCTGAGACTCAACAAGACTCTTCCTTTTGGTGGGCTTTGGATCACACCCTTCCCGGTCACCTAGAAATGTTTCCCGCAAGGAGTTGTTTGCTGGATGGTGCTGGAACGTCCGACCCTCTGTCCCTCTCTGTGGTGTCCGTAGGCTGTACCTCAGTGTGACCCTCTGGTGGGGTGCCACTGCTCCCCGGATGCCTGATGGCTGAGCAGCCTCCTCGCTGCCAGCCCGGGGCAGCTGGTGGCAGCCCCTGCACTGAGCGTGGTTGCCCGGTTTGTACAGAAATAGCAGAGGAAAGCCCCAAAACCCTTGGGGAGCGTGTTCCCTGGGGGGGTGGCTGCCTCTCTGTTGGTGGGGAAGCTCCCTTCCCCGTGACTGCCACTGCAGAGCTCCCCAGTGAGGAGCAGGTCCTCTCAGCAGCCAGAGTGTCTCACTGCTGGTGCTGTGTCCCTGCTCCCCGGCCTTTTCTTGCGCTCAGGAGGGGATGGCGAGCTGTGACTGCTTTGTGTCTGCCTGGGCCAGCCCCGGAGCAGTGTGCTGCATGGCAGATGGGAGCAGGGCAGGGAGCGGTGCTGCTCCTGGAGGTGCTGGTGCCTCACGGGCAGTGATGCTCTGGACTCCCAAGGCACGGGGCGGGTGGAGGAGCAGTGTCTCTGTGCTGGCTGTGGAGGCATCTCTGCCGGCCCTGGAGAGGGGAGTCACGCCAGCTGGGTGGGGAAGGCCGTGCCAACGCAGTGATGGGTTTTGTGAGCGAATCTCCTGCAGGGTGCTGTGAGGTGGAAGACAGATGGCTGGGGAAGGGGATGTGAGGAAAAGTCCTTTAAACGGGCTTTTTCACAAAGCAAGCTTTAAATCCAGAGAGAGGGAGAAAATCTAGCTGGCAGCGATGTGGATTGATTACGCTCATTGACATGTTTGCGGGCTTGGGTCCAGGCTTGATGCTCCTGGGCTGTGGGTGTTTTCACCACATTAAAGTCTTGATTTAGGGATCAGAACATGGTAGATATTAATTTGAAGAAGCTACCTCCTGTAACAGAAGGTTATTCCTGGCCTTTGCCCAACCCTCCCATATCCATGTGGGCTGAAGCGATGACTTCTTTTTGTGTCCTGTATGTAGTTGTCAGCTTTAAAAGAACTGTTGTTGCTGGTTCTCAGTTCTACGTGGTTTGGGGGTGCCTTGGAAGCGGAGGGAGAAGGCTGAATTGGAAAAAGCATCTCTGGACCCTTTCAGGATCCGCTTTTCCTCCTCTCTGTGAAATATGAGGCTTGAGTGTTTTACCGGACTCTGGACATGAATATTTGATATTCCAGCCGAGTGTAACAAAGGATCTGGCTAAAACTGGCGGGGGGATTAGCAGAGGGAATGACTATTTCTAGCAGAAGTGTTATAAATGCAGCTGAATTTGGAAACACGGAGCTCTCTTTCACCAAAGAAACATAGACTGAAGAGCTGGAGACGGAGAAACTGGAAATGTCTGTCTAGAGGTGTGCGTTCTCCCGCAGCTGGAGGACAGATGAAGCCAACGCAGCTTTGCACGTAAGTGCTCTTTACATGGGAAGAACCAGTTGCATTTACCTGCTTTGGGTGCAGCAGTTTCTTAGGCAAAACACAGAAAACCAAGAAGTATCTTTAAAAATAAGGAGTTTAAAAGGGTACAAGTGAACCGAGTATAAGTATGATGCGGAAGCTTTTGCTGCATACGCTGCATGTATTAATACTGCAGCACTATAGGTCCTGCCTGTAGGACAGGAGCTGCCCTTGCCCTGCTGTGAGAAGCCTTGCGCTGTGCAGTGATAAGCAGAATGTGGGTTTTCACCCCGTTGTTGAGCCGTGCTGCTCGCCTGGCTGTCTGGGGAGAGGTGGCCTGGCAGGGGTTGTGTATGGAGGGGGCTCCCGCTGGAGCACGGCTTCCAGGTCTGGAGAGATGGAGCATCTAGGGAGGATGAGTTCTCCTGGCACACAGTTTTGCAGTTCCTGCTTTAGCACCGCCAAAGCTTTGCTCATTAATGACTTTACATTTGGAAAAGGCATTTTCACTTCTAGATGGGTATTTTCTTCCCAAGTGATATGTGGGAACCTAGGCATCTTTTGTTATTTTTTTAATCCCACTGTTACTGTTTGAGGGAGGGGCAGTGTGAGGGGTTTTGTTTTTTTTAATTCATCCCTCTGCACTTGTTTTGCAGAGTTATCTTCCTTCTTGCCATGCCCTCCTGTTGAAGTCAGTTTGAACAATAAAGCTGGAGAAGGGTAAATTTGCCTCCTGTCTCTTGCTGTTGTTAAACTACACGCTGTTTCTTTGTGGCGAATATTTGAGCGTAGGCCTGACTGTCAGGGTTTTCCTACGCTGCAGCTGGGAGAAGAGATAATCGCTGTCTGTTCTGAAAGGGAGAAATTACTTCATTTTATGGTGTGATACTGTGTAAGTCCTGATTTTTCAGGGAAGAGGCAGATGTTGTGGCCTGAAGTCTGGTTCCTTGTTAAGATGCTTCAGCTTGACCTCCGGGAAGCACTGGATTCTGACCCCTCTGCTCAGAGTGAACAGTACAGATTTATGGCTCTGATGCCCCCTCTCCTTCACAGAGCCAACAGAAGGCCATACCTTGGCTGTTCCTGCTCATAAGTGTCTTGGGCAGGGCTGCGTCCTCCTTTCTGCCAGCCTTTTGGGATTCACTATCCTCTAGTGGAAGAGTGAGGTGGGAGAACGATGGCTTCATTGGCCACAACCAGATCAGCGGTGTTTGGCTGGCCCTTGGCAACATCCATAATGGCTA
Organism: Tringa tobata; assembly: GCA_033628505.1. NCBI lineage: Eukaryota > Metazoa > Chordata > Aves > Charadriiformes > Scolopacidae > Tringa > Tringa tobata. The sequence continues at coordinate 1,552,986 of JAHREE010000043.1, forward strand.
ATTTGCTCGTGGCTGTCTGCGCCTGCCTGACTGTAGAAGCTCAGAGGTGGATGCCATAGTTTTAGACTGCATATTTGTTTGGACCCCAAAACTATCCAGACATGGAGCTCTCTGGGGGAAGCAGTGCCAGAGCCCAGTGGTGGTGGTCAAGTGAGTGCCCAACTCTCTTGCTCTGCTCTCGTGCCTTATCAGGATCCAAAGCCATCAGTGGCAGTGAATAACTTCAGCTGAAATCATGTAAAACCTTTTGATGTGTGTGAAGGTCTTTTCCCTATCATGTCTTCTGCTTTCAGATGTGCTGACAACACCAAATCATTTGCACCTTTTGCAAAATCAGTCACTGGCTCTCTGGGCTTGTGCCCAGGACTCCCTGGGCCTTTGGCACAGCAGGGTAGGTGTGTTTGGTTTATATTGCAGCAATTGTACAATTTTAGTCTGTGAAAGGTGAGTGTGTGGCTGTCAGAAGGGAAGTTTGTCCAGCTCCTTCCCGAGCACGTGGTCCCACTGTCGTGCCACGGGACAGCTCATCACTTTGGTGAGCAGTCAGGCTTGTGGCTTGCTTCTTCCTAAGCTGCACGTGAAGGTGGAAGCAAGGAGGCTGGTGTTGTGGGCAGCTGGTAGCAGCTTCTCTTCACCTGGCAGGAGAAGGAAGACTCAGCTACACCAAGAACAAGCTGAAAGCCCTTGGCATTTCCTTGCCTCAGTTTGTCAATGATCTGGAATATTTTTGGCATTGGTCAGAGGTCTTTTAAGGAGTCAGGTGTTGGCCCACCTGCATATGTCTTTACCTTTGAACCAAGTCGCTGTCTTTAACTTTGCCAACCCCTCGATTTAAGAGCTTCCCCTATTCCCAGAGCAGCCACTCAGCTTCACTCTTGCTTCAGCTGCCTTTTGTCTTTAATTGCTCTAGTGAGGTTTTGAGACCCAATGCCAAAGCTTAACCTTCATTCTTCTCCCGGGGAAAATTCCCATTCTTTTAATGCTACCTCCCACTTCAGGGTTGCAAAAAAACCCCTGGCCTTCACTGGGCTGTGCTTGCTCCTTCCCACTCCCAGGTGAGGTCTGCCCAGGTGCTCCAGAGCCTTGGTGGTGGAGTTGCTCCGGGGCAGGGACTGATTTCCCCATCGTTTCAGTGAGTGGCTGCAGCTCCTGTTGGTTTCTGGAAACGTGTTTATCAGGCTCTGTATTTCGGCAGTCAGGCTGTTAAACAGCCAGGTTGGGACATTTTTTGCCTCTTTATCACAGCTGTTTATTTTATCTCTGCCTGCCTGTCCAGTGTAATGCTCGGGGCTAGAGCTATGTGCCTGGTAAGAATGGCCTTATTTTTACAAGGGACTTTGTTGGCTCTGCTAATGCTCTGAATGGTTTTACTCCTGGGAAAGAGGAGAGGGAGGCTGGAAAAACTCCAGCTGGAAGTTGTTGTGCCTCTGCCAAAAAAATAAAAAAGTATATGGAAATGAATTCCTCACCCCTGTGCAAAGAGGGAGGAGAAACAGCCCCTTAGTTCCAGAAAGCGATGGAAAAAGAAGAAAAGAAGGGGGTTTATATCTCTCTTGCTGACGAGGGAGAAGGAAAATATGATCACTGAGTGCTTAGGAGCTCCCACATGCTAGGCTGCATTTTTAACATCCTGCTGTCTTTGTCGTCTATCAACAAAGCTGGGGCTTTTAATTAGCCAGTGGTTGTTTTTGATATTCTAATTTCCAGCGCTGCGAAGTAACTCCTGAGGCAGGTGGCTTTGTTGCTAGTCACGTGCCGTGGTGTCATTTAAAGATGTGATTAGATTCATTTATTGCAACCTTTTTGCCTTCGGCTGTGATAGTCTCTTAATTACAGGCTTTTTTTTTTTTTTTTTGTGGCTTCCAGGCGTCTTTGAGTCCAAAAGCCATCAGTTGTGTTCTCTGTGGAACTGCTGCTGCGTGCCCTGCACAAGCACTGCTCAAGTACTGCGTACAGGGAGTTTGGTTGCCTTGGAAACTGTGTGCCATATATATGTGTGTGTGTGTGTGTGTATATATATATATATCTGCATGCATGCACACGTTACTTTCTTTTCTGACCTAAAGTATTAGAAGTGCTCTTCAGGCTGGAAGGACTCTCCTTCCAGGTAACGGACTCATTCAGGGGCCTCTCATTGCTAGCGCTGAGCAGTGACCCCTGTGACTCCCTGCCAGGGCAATGGCCCAGGAACTGTTTCCTCCCTTGGTATCACCTGGTATTTCTCCTCATTTCCCTCCCTCTCCTCCCTCCAAGCATAACTGCTCTTGAGGACAGGACTCATTTTTTTGTTCATTTGGCAGAGGAGCCTTTTTTTGGTGCGTGGGAGATGCTTTGGTGGATGCAAGGATGAACTGCCTTTGCTGTGATGGTTTATCTCTCTGTGTTCCTCTCCCCCTTCTTGTCTTCCTTCATCTGCCTTTTCCTTGTGAGTAGTCTCTCACTTTCCTTCTCCAGAGGTCTACTTGTCAATTGCTCCTTGAACCCTAGCTGGCCACCCCTGCTCACTCTGGCCGTCCCTGGGGGCTCCTCACCTCCGAGCTCCCTTGGGTCTGAACGCCTAAATAGGGGAGAGGTGGTCCCTGGGAGGCAGGTCTGGATCTCCTCCTCGCCCTGCAATTTATCCCACAAGCTCTCCAGTGCTTGTTGTCATCCAGAGCAGGGTCAGTAAGCGCTGGCAGTAGGGATGCTGTGGGTGGATGAGAGGGCTTTGCTTCGCGTGCAGGAAGAGCAGGCTGCATCAGTGCAGACATGGGGGTTGTTTTGCTGAGAGGTGACACTCAAAGCCAAGCCCAGCACATCAGAGGAGCGCTCAGTCCCTACCAGCTTGCACCCACTGCAGCAGCACTGCAATTTTCCAGCAGTCAGCTGTGGGGTTTTTCATCTGAAGTCAATGGAGGTACTGGAGGTAGAGACCTTAAACTGATTTTTTCCTTTTTCTGTAGTCCATATTGGCCTTTGGTTACCAGAAACAAGTAAATGGTGAGTTCAGTTAGATTTTCTGATACGATTTTCTTAGGTTTCGAACCTGCATCCTTTGAGAATGCCCTGGCTCCCTGCGGCCGTGCTTGTAGTTATGTCAGTACATCTTCTACGTCAAGAGCTCAGGCTGCTGCTCCCTTGAAACAGGCAACCTCCCAGAGAGGGATGACATATTTTGCTGCCTTTCAGATAGCACTTCTCTCCAAACTGTGTCCCTTGGAGTATTTACTCTGCATTGCATTTCTCTCCTCGCTTGTCAGTCATCAAAATCACATTTACTATTTTTAGTTGCCCCAAACTTCTTTGCCCGTTGGTGTGTGTATTTAGATGCTTTCTGAGCTGTGTCCCCTGTTTGTCAGGCCCTGCTACATCTAAAATGGAAGATTTAAAACCTGGGTGTTTCAGAAATGCAGGCAAAACAGTTTGTGGAGAACTCGGAGCCATTTCCAAAGCTGAAGAAGCAGGAAAAGTGTGTGACCTGAGCCCATCTCTTCCGAGGAGGTGGGCAACTCGGGAGGGAACAAGACACGATGTGACACCTTTAATTTCCTCATTTCTGTCATCTTCTGCAAGATATTGGAGATGAAGGAGTGATAGAGTCAATGATCTGTTTTTCATAACCCTGTACTATATTCATGAGGAGTATCAAAGGCAACACCTCTCTGGGTATGGTTCTTGCTAGCAGCTCCTGCTAGTGTTATGTGTCCAGAGGCTTAGTCCCATGAAGCCAGGAGGGTTTGCTCAGCAGTAGGTGCCTTCAGCAGTGTCTGGCAGGTGCTGATGGTTTCCCTGTTCTGTCTTACTCCAGCCTTTGGGCTTGGTTTCTGTGGTATGGACCAGACATTGCGCCTGTAAAGCATAACTAGGCTTCTGTCCTTGACGCCCTTGTAGGAGAGGTGTTCCTCAGCTGTTCGGTAACAAATGGGGATAACAGGACACCAGCCATTTTCATCATGTCCCCAGCAAGACCTGAAATTATGAAGAAAATCTTCAAAGACTGAATTAGGACTTATTTTCCTGTCTCAGGCTAATTTCAAGCCTCCTCTACCAAATGGTCCGTATCATAACTTCATCCTCTCCCATTTGGGTATCTGCCACCTGCACTCTGTTACTGCGCCAGCCCCGTGAGCGGGCAGTGTGCTGGAGTGTAGTGAAGAGCCTGTTTTATCCAAGGAAAGGATTTCCTTTTCATATTCCAATATCCTGTCTGCTGCTGGGCGCTGGGTTGAGTATCTGCGAAGCAATCTCTCCTGCGAGCTGGAGCCGAGTCAGCATGTCTGGTTCTTGAGGCTTGCGTGCTGGAGCTGCCTCTCTCCCTCACCCGGGGTGATGAAGTGTCAGCAGGATGATGTCTGGCAGAAAACCGAGATGTGCAGGTGCTCTCCTGGAGAGATGGATGCTTTCCCCTGTTGCCCATGGGGAAGAAGAGCGAGCTGTGCCTTCCCCTCGTGTTGCTCAGGGGAAGGAGCTCTGCCCTCATAGAATCATAGAATGGTTAGAGTTGGAAGGGACCTTAAAGATCATCTAGTTCCAACCCCCTGCCATGGGCAGGGACATCTCTTACTAGAGCAGGTTGCTCAAAGCCCCATCCACGTGGCCTCAGCCTCTTCCAGGTTTCCCGCTGGAAAGGGAGCCGGCCCGGGCCATTCTGTCAGGTCAGCAAAGAGGCAGCTTCTGTTACCTGCACCAGTGCTGGAGCATATGGTGGTGCCAAGAAATATGAAGCAAAGAAAGTATGGTTGCATGGAATGGCAGGGTTTTCCTGCCCTGGAATCCAGTGGGATACTCTGCAGAGATGGGGATCTGTCCATGCATCCCCCTCATGAGCACATCCATAGAATCTGGACCGCGGACATCACACTCTTCTGCTGCTGCTGTCGCTTTTCCATCCATTTGTTCATGGAGAAGTAAATGAATGTTTGTCCTCTGCATAGCCCAGAGAGGGGAGGAAGGGCCTTATGTTGATTTTTGTGTAAAACAAGCCCTTCTGTTGGAATACCGTGTTTAAAATGATGGAAAGAGAAAAGGAAAGCCCGTTTGCTGACCTGAAATACCTGTCACTGCCTCTGCCCAGGGGTGGTTTTGACCCCAGCCTTTCCCATTTCTCGTGGCCCAAACATCCCGTAGTAGTTTGAGGCAGAAAATTAGTAGGATGGCTTGTTGCAGGAAGAGTGTCTGGTTAATGAATTCTTATGGAATATTGTTAAACATCTGGTGAACGTACAGCATTTTTGCATGTTAATATTTTGATTTTTGTCTTTGGTGAAGATGCGCATCTCAAAGGCGTGATCTGCTCTTCAGGAGAACCCCACTGCCAAGTCTCTTCCCCACTACTGAGACTCATGGAGGTCGGGAATGCTGCCATGCAAAGTCTGCCGTGCGGCGTGAGCACGGTGCAGGGTTTGGTTTGCCGGTTGGTCCTGGGGGTCTTTCTGGTGGGGGTGGCTTTCCTGCAGCTTGCCGCTGGGACCACCTGGTTCTCTTTATGGTAAGGTTACCTTAGGGGAAAACTGCTCCCTTGCTGGGGAGCCAGGCGTTCCTACAGCAGGAACAGATGGAAATCAGCTGTGATGGAGTTCCCGTTTGTTGTTTTTTTTTTTAAACACCCGTGTTTCTGCTGCAGGGAGTGACAGGCCTGTGGGAAGGAGATAGGTTGCGGCATGAGCGGGCCCTGTGGAAGAAACTGCCTGGATTTTTCCATGCTGGTGAAGATTTGTTATCCTGGGTGGAATGCTGTTACAGCAGGTTGTGCAGTGTTCAGTCCCCGGGCTGTCAGCGCTGAGCACGCCTCCGGCCCCAAGCTTGGGTGCCAGCTGAGGTGTAGTTGCTTTTAAATTGTAATTCATTCATCGTGATGAAGGCTGGTGGCCTTTTAATCTGCTGGGCTGGGGAAGGAGATGCACGTTTCAGTGAGGGTTTGTGCAGGTGATTTCTATGCAATATTTTCTATGCAATGCTGCTTCAGCAGGACAGTTGGACTAGATGATCTCTATGGTCCCTTCCAACTCTGAAAATACAGTGAAATTCAGTGAAATATTGCAGGACCGTGGTTAATTGTTCCCCTTGGCCTGCCTGGCAGCATTTTAACTTTGCTGCCTTTATCTCCTCTCTATCAGAACGGTTGCTGTTGAGTTTTTCTGTCCTCCCTCAGAATTTGAGGTGGGTTTTTTTTTTTTCATTTTTCCTGTTCTTCCGTAACTTCTCCCAGGAGAAAGCTTGGCTTTGCTTCCCACACCTTCTCCTGGAATGCAAAACTCAGGCGTTTTTTCCCAAAGCCAGGAATGCTTTGTAGGGAGCTGAATTCATCTGCTTTGGTGGTGAGGGGTGGGATGTCTCGCTGTGTGCAAGGAGGATAGACCTGCTCCAGCAAATAGCAAACCCGTGAGGGCTTATTTGCCCCTCCCTACTATTCTTCCAACACATTTTTTCTTTTTAGTGGGAGTAATTTTTTTTCCCTTTGAGCTGCTGTGTCCTTCTGAACTCTCTCCCCAGGCGCTCTGTGGAGTTAGCACTCGCAGCTCACCGAGCAAGCGAGGAGTGCATTATCCATCACGGGAACCCGGCACCTTTCGGATGTAATTCACTGGTGGAGCGTTAAACATTTTCTCAGCTGTGCTTCAGTGTCAGTAGCTGGAGAGCTTTTCGTTCTTCTTCACCTCCACTGTCTGCACTCTTTCTCTGATGACAACTATCTGGGGAAATCTGTTTTTGTGAAATACTTGACATAGAGCGTGACTTTCCTGTCCTAGCTGTTCATGTCAGAGGGCCTTTAAACTTCCTCTAGTAATGTGATTATTCTTTTTTCTTCTTTCTTTTCTTTGTGGCTTGTCACAGTTGCTGCCTCTTGTCTGCAGAAGGAGAGGAAGGGAAAGATTGGAAGTGAACTTAAAATGTGGTATTTTTCAGTTTGCTCATCCCTTTATTTGCTGGCAGAACAGCAGCAAACTGATTACACTGATCCTTCAGTGTAGGGAGCTGGCAGTGAATAGAGGTGCTGCAGGTCTTTCAACAGCTGGGATCAAGGAGAAATAAATATAGATTAATTTCTTCTGGAGGCGTGCTGGAATTGTAGCTCTCCCAAAGCAATTTGGTCTTTGCAGTTATCAGTCTGAACATGGCTAGAAAAGAAAAAGTCAATAGCTGGAGCAGTCTGGGATTGGAGCAGGTTGCAGAGGGGCTGGAGGATCCTGGCTCTGCCCTTGTTCTGCACCTCGATGAAGCTCAGGTACTGGGGATGTGGGGAGATCCTCACCTGGCGGGATCCCCACGGGTGCCCCAGGGATGCTCTAGTCCTGGGGTAGGAGCAGCCAGATGCCTCCAAGCCTAGGACTGAACTGCTACTTTCGTAAGGGCTGCTCCATGGCAGGGAAAGGGGAAAGGTGTTTGCTGCCAGCTGGCTGTGCGGAGCAGTCTCACTCCACCGGAGGGTGGCAGGGACTGAGAGGCATCTCCTCCTGGAGAGCAGCACCTGCACCCTGTAGGTTTTGGCCATGTTACCCTGGAGAAATGTCTCTTTCTTTAAAAAGCAATGCATCTTAGCAATGAGGGGCTGTTGTTTGCTTTTAAATCTGTTCCTCCAGTTCATACTGGTCTCTGGCTAGCCGTGGAGAGTGTCTTTCTAATCAAACACATCCGATCACGAACCACAGAGAGGGAGTTAATCTTCAGAAGCCCTCCCTGGCACCTCTCTCCCCTGCCTGCCTGCTCAGCCGAGGGCAGCTCGCAGCTCCTCTGTGTGGAAACTGGGGCATCTCTGAACCGGCTTCTTTCATCTGCTTCTGAAAGCCCTTACATCCTCCTGCTTTGCGTTTTGGAGGGTTATTTTGGTAGTAAAAACAAGAGCGTGGTAGGCTGGGATGAGCGGTCCCCAGGAGGTAACCTTGCCTTTGCACTGCCCTGCTTTTCGAGGGCTGTAACGCGGTGAGTTGGCTGCTGTCTGTACAGATGGGGCAGCGCTGTAAAAACAGGCAGATATGTTTTCTTTTGATGCTCTGACCATGTTCCTGGAAGGTGTGCAGGAATCTCCTTGAAAATGAAGTTGAGATCAACACAGCTGTTTGGGTAGGCTCACCCCAGCAGGGCCGGGAGGTACCTCTCTGGCACCAGAAATTTCCACCTCAAAAATTCCCCCTGAAAAATTCTGCAAGAGTGGCAGCACTTCAACAAAAATTTTTGAGTATAAATACATAAACGCTGTTAGATTCAGTAGTTAGGAACTGTCAGTTCCTGATTTCCCTTTTTCCAGTCAATCCTTACCCCCTACTGAAACAAAGCTTGACTTTGTTCTGAGCAGTTGGTGGGAAGCAGAGTACACATATGCGTGTGTATGTTCACACATGCATTTTTTTTTTTTAAATATATGTATATATGAGGGGATGGGAGAGCAAAAAGCACAAGAAGTATTTTACTCTTGCCAGAATGCTGTCAGATGTGAAGTCACTTTGCAGGACAGTGCCTACTGCCTTCAAGTCGCACATCACTGACCTGTGCACGACCTTTACGTAAAATATAGTTGATTTTCTGATCCCTTGCAGCAGCAGCTGACTGATATTCTCATTTTCATCTTGCAGGAGGAGCCGGCTCCCGCGGTGCAGAGCCGGAGGACATCGCTCAGCGGGGTGTGCTACCTGACCATGGGCCTTCTCGTACTGCTCCTGGGCTTGGTCTTTGCATCGATGTATGTGTACAGATACTTCTTCATCACCCAGGTAGGGGCGAGTCGGGAAGGACTGCTGGCTCTTCAGCCCGAGCAGCCAGACAAGCTGCTTCAATGGTTGAAAGAGCTGGTGCTGTTACTTATTGCTTTGCACTGCGGTAACTCAGGAGCCAGTCCTTTGGGCACTGCATAAGAGGTACATCTTTTGACTATAAATACTTAAATGCTGTTACATTCAGTAGCTGGGAATTTGTTCCTGATTTCCTTGTGGTAGGCTCAGACTCGCCTCCATCCTGACTGGCAGGCCTTCCAGAAGCCCTCCTCCTTCCCTCCCTTGTGGCTTTGTTTTGCCTTTTTATTTTTACTTTTCTTTAACTCCCTAAAAGCGTCCTGCCAGCTCTATCTTTTAAACCCAACATCACTGCTGCCCCGGACAAGGCAGTCTGAAAGCGTGGCTTGTTGTGGGGGGAGAGCAAGCCCTGGAGAGATCAGGGAGGTACAGGCAAGGGAACTGCTTTTTGCAGTAGGTTTTTTAGGCCCTAGCACAGCAAAACTCTGTAGGTGTAACAAAAGTAGGTGCTGCTATTAATAAAGCAAGCGGAGAAGTGAAAAGTAAGTGGGAGATGGTATGGAAGGTGAGCCTCTGACCTCCACTGAATTCAGCACCTTCTCTTCCATGTAGTCTTTGCAAAGCCTGGCCCAGTGGAGGCGCTGGGCTGGCAGGGTTTGTGGTGGGTCAGAGCACAGGGAATGAGACAGGGCAGAGCTGCTCTTTAAGGAGGAAACTGCTGAGCTCTGTGGCTTGCTGAGTGTTTAGCCAAGAAACCCCAGAGCATCGATTTGCACGGCAGCCCTCTTTCTGCTGCACAGCAGCTATTAGTGAATGAGCTCTCCCAGGACCACCGGCGGCCTTCGTCTCTGCAGCCAGCACTTATCCACTCAGCAGTATAGTCTTTTTATACACTCTCTTGCTCCATAAATTTTTTTGCTGCCAAATTAATTTGCAATCTTTGTTTTAAGATACATCAGGGCTTTATTAGCTGTGGTCATTTATACCTGATCTGGAAACCCTTTGACAACCGCAGGGCTGCCCGTCCCTCCCACACACCGCTGTGTCAGTGTGATGGCACCCTGTTGCAGGGCTTCTGGTGTAGACGGTTCCTTATGAGAAGAAGCCCCCCAGCACCGAGGGGAGGTTATTGACCAGGTTACGGACAGCGTTCAGTCCATTACCCAGTCAATAATCTACCCTTGGTGCATGCTGAACGGCACTGGGAGATGCCCACCGGCCCGTTTGGGACCACCCGTTGTCAGTCCCACTGCCTGCCTGCGACACCAGATCACAGCTTATATCCAGTTACACTGCAAAGCCCCTCCAACATGCTTAGAGGTGCTTTGGGGACCAAGGCAAGGGGGACTTTATGTCTCAGTCTTCGGTGGCTGCGGTTTGTCCCTGTGATCCTAACGCTCATACTTTACCACTCACCCTGCGTTAGCTTCTTTCCCATGGTTCATGCTTCTGGAGCCCTGCAGAGCAGCAGCTCCTGCTTTGCAGTGAGGCAAAGCTGCCTTGTTTTGGTGCGTTTGCCATATCCAAGCCACAAGTTCCTTTAGAAACAATGCTCTGCTTGCCCCAAGCTTGTATGCCTTCTGTAGAAAAATGCAGTTGCTGGAAGCCATGTCTGTGGAGGGATGTGAACAGCCTAGTTGTGAAATTAAAGAGCCTATAGGCAGTCGGTTTGCCTTTCTGAATTACTCCTCATGAAATCCCACAGGAAATCCTTTATTCCCTTTGGACCTGACTAGCGGGACGGGAGTTGTGGTCATTTCACAGGGGTGTTTTGCACTATCTTCACCAAGAACATTTTCTGGTAAAAAAAATCTTGAAATATCTTCACGCATCTGTTTGAAAAGAGTGTTTTTTACCCGGTATGAGTACGTTTCTTCCCGTGTTTGCTGTAGCTGTGAGTGGGGTGGGGTGTGTATGTGTTGTACCTCCATCTGGATCTTGTCCCCACAGCTGCCCCGCGAGAGCGTGTTTCACTGCGGCGTCCTTTACGAAGACTCACTGTATTCGCCGTTCAAAGGGCAGCTGGAGTTGCACGAAGATGTAAAGATTTACATTGAGGAGAACTATGAGCAAATCAACGTCCCGGTGCCCCAGTTTGGAGGGAGCGACCCTGCGGATATCATCCATGATTTCCAGCGAGTAAGGAGCTCTCGGGGCCTTTGGGGGTGTCGAACGGGGGTGAGCTGGGGTGTGCCACGTTTCATTGCAAAGGGCTTAATTCCTTAACTTCTGTGCTTGGAACACAGGGTCTGACAGCTTATCATGACATAACGCTGGATAAATGCTACGTCATTGAGCTGAACACCACTATTGTGATGCCTCCTCGCAACCTGTGGGAGCTGCTGGTTAACGTGAAGGTACAGCTGCAACCCTGCTTATTTTGCATGCGTTTCTTGAGTTGGCTCATGGGTGCCAGCTGGAAACTCGTGGGAAATCAAGACTGCTGTGTCTGGGGAAGGAAGCCTTGGCTCTGACGGAGCTGAGCCTTCACGCAGAGCGAAGGCTTCAGTGGGTTTAGCTGAAATATTCATTTTGCAGGCAGCACGGTAACACGAGCATGACAGATCAACCTGACAAGGGTGACACAGAGAAGCAGCAGCTTCCTTCCCTCTGGGGTTTACTGATTGTAGGAATCAAGGAAAAAAAAAAAAAAAAAAAAAAGAAAATTTTCCCTCCTTTCACTCTTGCTGTGGTTACCGCTGCGGTTTGCCATTTGCAGGGCTATATGTCCCTTGGGGAGTGCCAGGGCTTCAGCTTTCAGCCTTTTGGGGAGGGATCTGTGCTGCTGTCCCCGCCGTGCAGTGGGCTGCAACACCGGACTCAGGCTCATGCAGTTTTGCTCACAGCCAGCATTGATTTGATTTACTAGCAGCAGTTTTGTTCACTTCAGAAGCCTGTGCTGCTATTGCAGTGACTGAAATGAGTCATCTTAAAATAGAGTACTATTTAATCTTAACAGCAGGAAAAAAAACCCCAGGATTTTTAAGACTGCACAAAGTGCATATCTATTTCAGTCTTTTGCAGGTAAAGCAAAACACTGAGCCTGGGTCTTTTACTCCCTTCTGGGAGGGTCTATTTAAAAGAAAAGCAAAAAAACTGATCTAACTTCTTATTCCCTTTGCTTGCTGCTACATGCAGCGTGGTGAACTTTGTTAGGGGTTAAGCTCAAGGGCAAAGGTTGGGCTTTGCAAGATGCCTGATGCCCATTCTTTGTCGAACTCCCAGTTTGTTTCCTAGCAGTCCTCACAATTTCATGCACTGTGACCATCTGGCAAATGTACTGGGAACCCTGCTGGGGTACAACACACATTTGCTTACAGCCCGCTCCAAACCAGCCACAGCTTCTGGCCATGGCAGGTGACCAGTCCCTGGGGCAGAGGGAAATGGAAAAGGCAGGATTGCACAAGCTGACAGCAGAGCCCCAGAAAAAAAAGAGATTTGGAATGCTGGTCGCATCCTAAAATAACAGATAGAAACCACAGTCAATGAAAATGATGCTTTGTCTTTATCAGAAATTGAATTTTAAAAAGGGGATAAAATACAATTAAAATGGTCTCATGTGTTTGATTCTTTGAAGAGAGGACAAAGCAGAGATGGGTTTAAATAACTTCCTGATGGATGGGTAAGTGCCCAATCTGTCTGTGGAGGTTTTAACATACACTTTACAGACGTTGTTTCAAAGTGTTTAGCTTGGTCTTGAGCTCAGGAATGTTTTTCACCATGAGGACAGTGAAGCAGTGGCACTGGTTTCCCAGTGAGGTTGTGCTGCCTCCTTGAAATCCTTGAAGGTTTCAAGACCAGGCTGCATAAAGCCCTGGGGACCCTCCCCTGCTGGACCGTCCTGTGAGCCTGTGATCTTCCTGTCTGCAGGTGGGGCCTTGCTGGAGGCCTGTGTCAGGTAGAGAGGGCAGATTTCTTCCTGCTGCCTTCATCGTCTGATGACGTGTCCCCCTGCTCATAAGTGCCCCTGTTTGGATGCCAGATGAGCTGCATGGGTCCTTGGGCTCGGAGACTTTTGCCTTCTCTGCATCTCTGAATCAGTCAAGTCCCTAATGAATGAGACTAATTTCCAGCTGCAAGTTTAATTTTGAAGGTGTTCAGTGGCTTCAGTGCTGTTTCTAGGTCCAAACCTCGGTCCAGTTAATAGCGCTAGCGGTTTGCTCCAGCAGACTGTGGCAGCACAGGGAGGCAGTGAACCCCCTTTGCCCTTTCCTCCCCGGCCAGCCTGGTGCCGGGGTCCCTCTTTGCCATGTGGCTGCCACATGCCCTGTACCTGCTCTGCAGTCCCTGCTGTGTGCCAGACCCCGCTCAGGTCTTGGCCCTGCTGCCCCCACGCAGGCATTACCAGAGCTCTTGTGTCTTATTTTTTTTTGCCTGTAAATGGCAGCTCTGCTGCTTCTGTATGTTTGGGTGGGATAGTTTAGTGAACAGGGCTGCATGACCACCTGAGAGTAAAGGATGGAGGGATGCTCCATGCTGCACAGCAGCAAGAAGTTGGAGATGACCCCGTTAAATGGTGGGCGATCCACACCTTTTGCAGAATGCAAGGTGCCCAAATCTTTAGCTTTGTTAAAACTCTTGGCAGAGAATTGAAGGTATGATCCTTGTTGTGTAGTCCTGCGACGGGGGAGCGAAGATTCCTGACTACTTCATCTGCCACAGCTATTTAAATCTAAAACAATGAAGAAACTGGATTCTGTGACTGTGTCTGTCTCTCCAAGTCCTCTCGCCAGGTCAAGGATGTAGCACATCCTGAGCCCCAGCCCCGGGTGTTAACATGACAGCTCCTGCCAGTAACTGCACGTACTGCGTGCCCTCTCCTGCACTCTCCCACTGAGAATGGATAATTGAATTTCTTGCAGAACTGTTGTGTTAGTGTAGTACAAACTTCTCCTAATAGTCTAGTCCCCCAGCATTAGAGGAGAGCTTTATCGATCCAGTAGGCTGTGCCAGCCCCATGGCATGGCATTAAGTTAAGACAGCGTGTTTCCAGGTACGTCTCTATTGAGATAACCGGTCCCGTGGTGGAAGCCGAGGAGGTGGTATTTGAAATTGTGCAGTTGTTGCTTGCTTTTCCACTTGATTGTATTTATATTGGCCCCAGCATCTGCCCATTCTTTTATTTCTTTGACTCTTCTTAAGCAAAACAAGACCAGAAGTGAGTTTTTGCTTCATGGCCTAGTTAGCATCTGGTCTGCTCACGAGTGTCCCCCAGCCCAAGCTGTACTTGTGACACAGCTGCTTATTGCCACAGTGGTGCCCAGATGACGGTGCTGTGAGATGCCCTGGGCACCCAGGAATCAGCTTGCAGAGAGTCTTCAGTGCTGAGCAGATCTCTCTCCTGCAGGGAAAGGGGCGGCCTCCATCCCCGGGGTGCTCCCAAGTACCCCATTTTCTCTTTCCCCATGTTTCCCATGCTTTCTGCCATGTCCCACCACCAGGAACCCCATTCATCACCCTGGTCTTCATCTCTAGTCCCCGTTCCTGTGGGCTATAAGAACAAGGTCATTGCGGCTGTGCTGAATAGACCAGGGAGGAGGGGGGGAATGTGGAAAACTCAGGAAAGTGAGGAACTGAAATCTGAGCAGTGCTGGCATTTTTTGGTTTTTGTCTTTTGAAGTACATGACAAATGTATATTTTCTTGGGAGTTCCTGGCATTTTGATTGAGCCTTGATCCCTCTCCAGATGGGCTTATTAGGGTTTCAGAGTTACAGCTTTGCGTGCCTTCCTTTAAAACTTGGGGTTAGTTTATAACAGGGTTGATCCTACACTGGCTTCATCCCCTGCGTGAACATTCAGGTTTTGGATCTAATCCTTTTTATGTGCCTTGTGCTAGTAGCATGGGACAGTGTACTGAGAGGACAGAGAAGCATGTTAACTAGCCTCAGTAAGTGGAGTTGAGCCTTCAAACAGTGAATTTTCCACCGTCTGGCTCTCCTTGGTGCTCTGTGTGAGACAGTTCTGTTCGAGGAGGACATCACGGCACCGTTCGTGCTTTATTTTGGTGGAAACCGTGTCGTTTCAGAAAGGGACGTACCTGCCTCAGACATACATAATCCAGGAGGAGATGATCGCGACCGAGCACGTCAGTGACATGGAGCAGCTCGGCTCCTTCATCTACCGCCTCTGCAGCGGCAAGGAGACCTACAGGCTGAAGCGCAGGAACGCCAGGAGACGTAAGAGCCTTGCCATCTTCAGCTGCCCTAGCTCGCTTTTCCCCCGCATCACGGTCCTTATTTCTGCTGTTACAGCCCTGCTGGCTGCTTCTTGGCAAGAGGGGAGGTTTCCCTGTGGGTTGTGTAAGCACATGGGAGATCTTTTGAGGTGTTTCCCATCTAATTAATCTAAACCCAAATCTGGGCTGCTGCTGCTGCAAATGGGTGCTGGCTGCTGTGTTTCTATCGCTGCGCCTCTCAGCCTAATCGAAACATTGAGAAAATGGTTGCAGGAGCCAGCAATTCATTTACATGTGAGCTCCTGGGGATCAACTAATAGCAGTGCTGTTGGGAACTGTTTGGAAAATTTCCCTAATGGAGACACCCGCTTCAGTGGCAGCTATTCAGGGCAGATTAGAACTGCAAATTGCCTTTAATTAATTAAGTTCCTAATAATATGGAAGAAGTTGTGAAGAGGGAATGTTAGACTACCTTAAAATGATTTAATGAAAATCAACAGTAGGTATCTTATATACAAATGGTAATATTGCTGGAAAAAACTCCTTAATTTCAGTATTTGTGTTTGTTTGGGTGTTGATGCTGGTGTACTTAAAGGTTTACCTGAAGCAGGAACCTGCCATCAGTTTGGGTTTGGATCTGTGGGGAAGCTGTGGGGTCCTGAGAGCGTTTGGGTGCAGAAGTCACCATGGCTGTAGCTTGTGGCTGCTTTCCCAACAGGACGTGCTGAGTGGTGCCCGGGGCTGCCGGGGCGCTGGCTGCTGCCCTCGTGGAGCTCTGCCACCGTCCTGCTTGTCAGCAGGGCACCACCGGGTCTGCTGTAAGAGGAGAGCTGCCCAGAGTTGAGGTCCTGCAGTTCATGGGCATGGGAAGTGTTTCCTGTTTCCCAGAGAGGCTGAGGCCGTAGCAGGATCAGTGCATGCGGGGATACAAACAGCTGGAGGGGTGGTGGTTTTAGGGCCTCCTTGGTTGCATTCAGAGCTGTGCTCTGTACAAGCCTTTGTCTTCTGGTTTCATGAGGTTTTCTGGTCTCTGAGATAACGCTGAGATGCTGTCAGCTGAAACCTGCTGTTTCCATGCGTCTCCCCCAGTTCATGGCAGCTCTCACTGCAAACCCATGGCCTAGAGAACATGGATATTCTTCCAAAGATGAGGTTATGCTGCTTTTCATGTGGGCTGTGTTGTTCCTGCGTTTCAGCCATCGTATCTCATCTGCTTTCCTTCCCCCACTTGCTGCAGCTGTTGTAGATTATAATTTGTTGAAATTTCCCTTCTCCTCCCTTTCAATCACTTCTAGGTATCAGTCGACGCGAGGCTGGAAACTGTCATCGTATTCGTCACTTCGAAAACACTTTTGTGGTCGAAACTGTTATCTGCAAAAAGTCATGAAGCCACTCTCCAGATGTAACCTTCCTTGGCTTTGCTTGCACACACGCACACACACGCTCTCAGCCCTCTCTTTAGACATGGTAATCTGTCTTACTTTTTTTACTCCCTCCCCTGCTTGTGCAGCTCTAACCTCTTGGGTCTGTTGTGGCCTCACAGTGGAGTCTCTTCTCTCCCTGCTACATACCTGAGACGTTTGCTGGGCTTAAATTTACACAGTGGTCAAAGATAACCTGGGAGTAGATGCAGCTACAGGACGGGAATCTCTTCTGGGAGCAGGTTTGGCGTAGAAGGGATGTCCAAGAAATAGGAGTGTTGGAAATAGGTGCTCTTCTCCTGGCCGAGTGATTTCAGGCTGGTGCAGTGCTTTGAGGCTGCCTTGGTACTGGGACAGAAGGTGTATGTAGACAAGAAGAGTTACCATTTTGATGCTGATGTAATGAGCAGAAATACATAACCAGGAAAAGAATAGTTGTGAGGCTACAGACAGGATGATTCAGAAAGCTCAGCAGAGGGAAGGTTTCTGCCCAAACCATGCTGTGCTGGTCCCAGCTTGCTTTGTGCTGTCCCCCTGAAGACCAGATTTTCAAACACTGAAAGCGACCGCTATGTGTTGGCTCTTGAGCTTGCCCCTCACCACGTCTCCTCCTGCAGGCAGCATGGCTCAGCGTGACCCACTGAGCAGCGCAGGGTATCCTGGTGGGCATTCAGGGTGGGCAGGAGGCCAGGGCAAGGGGCTAGGAATGACAGGCATGACAGAGCACGTTCCAGCTCCCTGGCTACAAAGCAGAGGGTGAAGTGTAAGGCTGCGTAGCCTTTTCTCTAACACACATCTGGTGGTTCCTGGGCAGATCTGCTGTCACTTTGCCCAACTAAATAAAGAGGTGGATCTTTGATGCAAGGTGCCAGAACTCCACTGATGTCCTATCTGTAGGCTGTGGCTGCGGGTGGAGCTGGGTGGTTTAATCTAGCCCCGTGTCTGTCCTGGCCAGCTCTGCTTGCCTGGAAAGATGAATTACGTTCACACAGGTCTTTCTTCCTGAGTTCTCGAGATCCCATCTGTGTGCAGATTGGGTGCCCTGCCTCCATACAAAGTGGTGTCAGCAGCAGAACTGGTGTTTACTGGCAAGTGCAGAAGCAGAATTTCTAAATTTTTTTCTTTAAGAGAGTGTGTATTCTTGTATAACTCCTCTGATGAAAGCTGTGTTGATAATAATTACTGTGGTCCAGCCGTGTATCACATTATCTGCAGGCACCATTGTAGTACAGGTATTGATACAAGGCAAGATTCAGCTGATCAATAAACTGCAGAGAAATTGTGTGAACAAAACTGCATTTCTATTGATCATCAGACAGAAGAATTGCAGAGTAATTAAATATTCTTCCCTCTGTTCCATAAATAAAGTTAAAACTAATTAGGTTCTTGAAATGCAGGCAGTTCTTTGGCTTGAAAGAATGGAGTGAGTTTCAAGTTGGCACATTCTTGTTAATTGGTTTCCAGCAAATCTGGACTTGTTCACCATCTGTTGAAATGAGCTTGTTGTTTTAGAAGAGGAAGGATAAAGTAAATGCAAGTACAATCATTAACTCAGCAGAACCAAAAAAAGCGAATATATTTTAGAATAAAATTTTTAAGTAATAATGCTGTGAGTTAATTATGTGAAAACAAAACAGGGTCTCAAAATGGTCATGTAATGCAATAGGAATTAGTGTGTCCTTAGAGGCTGAGAATTTGGTTTTCTGTGTAAACATAGTCAACTACGAACATGAAGTTTTAACAGGAAGAGGAGGACACTTTGGTTTTATTCTGCTTTAAGCTTGATGTAGAGTGAAGAATTGCGTGTACTTCGTGCAGGTTGGTAAGGAAAGTTTCCCACTGCCAGAGGGAAATTTGCTTTTCTAGCGTTGTGTTTTTCCAGCGATAACGTGCTGCCAGCACTTACTTTTTATTGCGGAGCGGATGACAAGAAGGGTCAGAGAGTTGGTTTGCTTAGTAGAAGTACCGCAAACTGGTAAATTTAAGCCCCGCGTTTCTCTTTGTTTCTAGGAACCTAAGCCTGCACTCAGGTGAGCATACAGACCTTTTCCCCCTTCCTTCTGACTCTGCATGAATTAACTGGTCATTGAATATGCTAACTGTGCAACCCCGCAGCTGTAAGGACAAACCTTGGTTCTTTAAGGTGAACTAACATAGTCACTGTTTCATAGGATGAGAATGCAGTTGTCTAGAAAGAAAACATAAGATGCTTTGTATATTTTGTCTGGTAGGACTCTTACTTCTTAGGAAAAATCCATGGGATAATAAAATCTTTTACCTCTGATATGTAAAGCGTGTGTTTGTTCGGAATGGAAAGCACATGCCCTCCACAAAGGTGTTGCTTGGGGGAGGCAGCAGCCAGATCGCCCGGGAGCAGCCCGCCTGGTGGCATCTTGGAGCTGGGCAGTGGGAGGGTGCTGTGGTGTGGAGGCCTTTCCCCATGGTGACAGCAGACCTGCGTGGGGATGTGACTGAGCCCCCAGGTGCCTGTGCCTGCAGGCTCTGATGGGCTTTTCCCCTCTCCCTGTGCTTCCCTGGCAGACCCAAGGGCAGCCCGAGCTGGGGAAGTCACTGCTGAACTGAGGTCTGTGAAGCAGCAAGATGCCTCTGCTGCTTGGGTGGCTTGCGGGTGTCTGACCTTCGCGCTCAGCCTTGTTTCTCCAGCTGCCCGAGTTCTACATAGAAATTTGTCTGTTTGCGTGTGGCCTCAGCCTGCTGTTGCCTTCTGGCTGGCTCTGCAGGACAGGCCTTCAGAGGGCTGCTCTCCTCTCCTCACTGCACACAGCGATGTGGGTCCGTTACTGTTCTTCCGAGCTTTCTGTCCACCTCTTTCATTCTTCTGGTGGGGAAGCATCAGAATATTGTTCCTGAACTCGACCGTTCCTCTTTCCAATATGAGTCAATCAATGAGGAAGTTCACATTTTGCTTGTTACGGTCATTTTGCTGCATTTTGCATTTATCTCTTCAGTATCTGGATGCTTTTTCCATTATTGGGGTTCTGCAGAAGAGATCTGCATCTTGCAGTAACTCTGCCAAAGCCTCTTCTCCAGGGCTGGCCCAGCCAGCTGTGCCCAACAACCCTCTCCTTCCATCGGCACTGGACTGAGGAAGCTGCTCTGCGTCACCTCACGGGGAACCTGGCTCCTTTGGACATTTTCACCTTTTGAAGGCTGAGACGCCGATATTAAGACCATGACTGATGCATTTCAGTAAATTTAGTTACCTTTAAACATAGCCACCTTGACACTTGTCCAGTGTGAAGAAAACCAGCTTGTATTGTGAAATTTTGCATTTTCTTTTGAACATTCCCTCTTCGCTTAGTTTTTTACTTCTTGAGGTTGCGGTAATTGCCCCTTGCTCCTAAGAGACCTGAAATAAGTCAGTTCTTCTTCCTGATCTCGCTCATGCTCTCTGGCAGAAGGCTGCTTTATTTGATTGAACAGGGGGACATACAAAAGCTTGACAATAAAGCCAGCTGTAGGAGGACTGTGTGGCAGAGATGCAGTTGAAACCCTAAGATGTGGGTCGCTGTGATAGCAGGTAGCACCTAATACAATTTACCTTTTATTTTTGGTGCTTGCATATTACAGTACGGCTCAGGGGTTGCTGTGTAGCTTTGCCAGGCAGTGCTAAGTCAGTCAAAGTTTTGGTTTAAATGTAGGAGCATCTGCGTCCAGACTCTGATGGATTTTCTAAAAAAATGTACTGGAAACCTATTAGCAGTTGAGGGGAGGAGCCTCGGTGTGTATTCTAAAACGTAAATGAGCTCTTGATTTGCCACAAGTCTTTTACAGCTACATTCACAGTCCAGTCTCGTCCCATAAGGTGCAGCCCATCAGCAGTTCTGCAGACTGGGGACTAGGGATGTTTTGGCCGTGATGGATCACAGAGGCTCCAGCAAGGAGGCTAAAGGACCTGTTTCTTCGCCAGCATGATGGGCACCCCATTTTTGGTGGGGAGAATGGCTGCATCTTGGTGTTGCTTTTTTTTTGTTGGTGTTGGTACTGGGACCAATACTATTTAACATCTTTGTCGGTGACGTGGACAGTGGGATAGATTGCACCTTCAGCAAATTTGCCGATGACACCAAGCTTGGTGGCACAGTTGACACGCTGGAGGGAAGGGATGCCATCCAGAGGGACCTGGACAGGCTGGAGAGGGGGGCTCGTGCAAATTGCATGAAGTTCAACCAAGCCAAGTGCAGGGTCCTGCATCTGGAACATGGCTACCCCAGGCACAAATACAGGTTGGGCAGAGAATGGCTGGAAAGCAGCCCTGAGGAGAAGGACTTGGGAGTGCTTATGGATGAGAAGCTCAACATGAGCTGCTAGGTCCTTTGGAAAGAGGCAGCCAAGCATGGCTACTGGGGCACATTTGTCCACTGCCAGCCTGTCGATGCCCCGAGGCAGGAGAAGCTCTGTGCTCACAGGTATCCCACACAGCAGCTCTGCCAAGGGTTGGCTGCCTGCTGCTGGCATGTATGTGGGGTGGCTGGTCCACAGGGTGTCCTGGGTGTCTGAAGGGCTGTGCTGCCCACACTAGTTTGGTACGAGCAGCGTGAAGGTGCTCTCCACAAATCACCTGTTGGGTTTGTGGATGATTAGGGATTATTATTATGCTGTGAAGAATGAAATTACCTGTCCAGTGTTACCCTGTGAAGTGGGTCCCTGCTGCACATATCTTAAAATTGAGCAGTGCCCAATTTATTATGGTTTATAAGATTTTCAGTTGTCCTGCTACGGACCACCAGATCAAAATGACAGCGAGGATGCGGCCCTCTATAAACAGATAGGGGCAGCATTGCACTCACACACCCTGGTCCTCATGGAGGTAGTTAAGAAACGTGTAGACATGGCTCTTCAGGGCATGCTCTGGTGCCCAAGATTATTGGTTTGTGGGCGGGTGTGATGGTGGGGTGTTGTGTGTGGTGGTGTTTTTGGTATGGGGTTTGGTTGGTGGGTGCTTCTTTGTGGCGTATGTTTTGTGTTTCTTTTGTTTTGTTTTGGTTTATTTTTTTTGTGGTTGGAGTCGATGATCTCAGAGGTCCCTTCCAACCGTGGAGATTCTGTGATTCTGTGAAAAATAGCTTTTTATGTTAGTGTCCCACGTCTCAGGAAAATGCCAGTTTCTCGTTATTTTGGTAAGTACAAATCCTGATGGTGGTATTCATGTACCAATGAAATCCATGAGGTGCTGCAGGTCCATTGGAAAGAATGTTTTCTGCATTAAATGAACAGAAAGCAGAGTTTGAGGGGAGAAAATAGCTAACAAATATGGATTGAGCTTTAGTGAGTATTTTCAGCTGAAAAAAAAAAGCATAAAAAGGTAGATGGAAGCACCTAAACTTCCCGATGTTGAGCTGAAGCATTTGTTTTAATATTTTAGTAATTAAGTTATTGTTTCTTGTTTTGAAACAATTTTTATCTAAAAATGCCAAATTAAAATGATAAAGTAACATGGGAATAAAACAAATTCTGTTCATTTTGTGTAAAAAAACCAAAACAACAACATTTATGTTGACCAGAATGTCAAAACATTGATACTTTTTTTTTTGTGCTGGAAAAAGCTGAGATGAACCTAATTTTGGTTCGATCTGAATTTGGTGTTTTGTTTGTTTGTTTGTTTTTTTTTTTTAATTTGCTTCATAAACCAACAGGAAAAGTCCCTTGTTTTTTCTCCGGTATCCAGGCTGACTGCCAGCAGAGCCCAATGCGGCTGGAAAGGGAACTGGAATTTGGAGCGACAGGTGGACCATCCAACTTGTCATACTGACATTAGGAGCCCTTGCTTCCTAGAGAGTAAGGAAATCTCTAAAGGATGATTTTGAGTGCTGACTTTAGGAGTTTCTGCGTACCTTAGTCTCCTAAATGAGACATTATGTGCACCCTTGTGTGTCAGATACTTTCACTGACTGGTATATTTAAAACAAGACTGACTTCAGGATGGGGTGATACTGGCCACTAGTTTTCCTGGCTGCTGAGTACACGGCCTCTTGGTACGCAGGATGCTTCTGCTTCTCTGCGTGAGGACTAGACCTGCTTGCTCTGAAATTCAGCTGGCTCGGACTTGCTGTGTCTGCAGGTAAGGAGGTAAGTGCTGAGCAGAAATACCAGTTGGGTGTCCCTGCGTGCTGGCTCGTGGCTGCTGCTTTCACAGGCTCTGTTGCATGAAAGGCAAATCTCTTAATTAAAGTTGGAGCCACCTCCGCAGCAGCTTCAGCTGGTCACTGAGTGACCTTCCCCATCACCACCTCCTTTCATATAGTCCCTTTTCCATGGGGTCCTCCCAGCTCCCAGGTGGATCTTGTGGGGCAGAGCTCTCCCCAACAGGGTGATGTGGGGCAGTGTCCCATTACAGGGGATGGGTCCCCAAGAGGTGTCTCCTGACAAAATACCTGCAGACGGGAGCGGTGCAGCACAGCCCAGAGCCTCAGCCCCTCCGTCACTGGGCTGTGACCTAAGGGAGGATACTGCAAAGATGATAGAATGTGTAAGGCAGCCTTGCAACTGGAAGTGATTATATACGCTCACACACCTCTTCTGTAGGCAGCTCAGGCCAGAGGAGGGGCTGGACCCGAGTGCCTGGCAGGCAGAGCACAGGGTGCAGGGACTGCTTGACAGTTCCCAGCGCTTCAACCCCTTCACTCTTGCTAAAATCTTAAAAGAAGTGGGTTGAAAAATAAACAATCAGCTGTTTCCTTAAGTTTGCTGAGAATATTTGCTCTGGGAATATTATTTTTCATAGTGAATGTGGAATGTGTTTGTGCCAGCTCTAATTAACTGTTCTTGCTAGCACAAAGATGTTCTCCAGTGGAAGCCAGTATGTTATTCTATTAATTTGGATTAATTAATGTGAAAAGGCCAAGTATGTAATTTCATACTTGAACTTTTAGATCTGTATTTGAATTGAATTGAAATCATGTCTTGCAATGATTGAAATGTTCTCATGGTCTGACCGAGGAAAGAAGTTTCAAAAAAGAAGACAATTTTAAAGAAAACCTCTCAAAATTTGTTGTCTTTTAAAGAGATTTCTTTAGGATATCATTCTGTTCCCCCATTTGTTATTCATGGAGCAGCTTGTTCTCAGTAAAATAACAGTAAAGGCTTTGGATCAGGCCCCAGCTCATTTCTCACTCTTTTCAGATGGTGCTTTTGTGATGCTAGAACTACAGTCAATCCTGCTCCAGAAATTGTTGCATGTTAAAACTCCAAGAAGCAGCTACACGCTTACTTGCTTTGGCACTGTGAATAAATGGGGCTGCCCTCTGGAAACGCCCCTATGTCAGCAGCCTTGTCAGAGGGTTGCCCTCTGCAAAGTCTGCAGAGGTTTTGGGGGGTGCAGCTTGCTGCCGGCCCCCAGGTACCTTCTCCTGCTGGCATGGCTGGCTTGGCCTGGGAAGTGCCTGTGGGCAAGCGGGCAGTGACTTCGCAATGCATATCATTGAGGAATTTGGCAAGCTGGGTTTGAGAATTGAAAGAAAATTACAGCTCTGTGGTTTTGAACGTATAGCGGCCTTTGTGGTAATTAAACCAGCAGCAGCACCATGTTAATGGTCTCTGTGGGGGAGTATTGGAAATTATAGACCCAGTGAAGTTGCCCTTTAGAGGAAGGTTTGGACCTGACACAGCTGGGGTTTTGGTTTTGAGTGCTGAAAGTAGCAACTTTAGGGCAGCGTTTTATATAAGTTGGCTGAGTGCAGTTTGGTCTCCAAATGGGCTCATCATTTTGTAGGTGAAATATTTGGGAGCAGTCTGGTAGACTGATGTGCTGTTATACAGCTAAACACTGGAGGTCAGTACAAAAACATCTAAAAAGAAAAAAAAATAATGCCCAGAGAGGAATAAACGGTGCGCAGATGCCTATATTTACAGGCTGGCTTTATGATTAGCTGTGAGTGGCTTTGCACAGCCACCTGCAGCCCCGGCTGCCAGTGGGTGAAGCACGGGAGGCTGTGTGGGTTGGCAGCTCATGTCTCAGGGTGTGCCACTGATTACTTCTGGTTTTGCAGTGATTTTAGCAAGATTTCCGACTGGATTTGGTCTGTCAGAACAGCTGAGGGGAAAGGGAGTAGGGAGCTCAGTGTTGGGGGCTGGAGGCTGGCTCCAAATGCCAGAAAGTGCTCCCTGTCTGTGGCCTTCGACAGTGCTGCTGAAGACTCCCTGCATTATAAGGAGCTTTTATTATATATTTCAGATGCCCCTGCGGATGCGGCAGGCTATGCATGCAGCTTGCTGGGGGGCTCACATCCCTTTGTAGGGCACACACCACAAAGGGCTGGCAGCGTGCTGCCCTCCAGGCTGCCCGCTGGGGTCTGAGGTGCTGACACAACCTCCTCCTTAAAAACTAACAGCACACCCGGTTATTGAGCAATGCTGGGAAAATCCCACGGCACCTCATGCAGCACCTGTCTGTGCACAGGTCCCCACAGAGTAAATGAGGTAGAGAACAGAGCAGGGAGGGTTCACCTCCTCCTCCCTGGGGTAATGGATGTGGCTGGGAACAGCAAACAGGTGATTTCCCACTCGAGCGCTGGCAGTAATGCTGTTTAAACCTGCTGTGTTTCCCTCTGTGGGCAAGGTCACTGCGAGACTCCCCCTTAAGTCAGGAGTCTGCGTCAGGGCAAATGTGGTTAGCCCCTGGGACCTGCTTAGGTGGCCGCCGTGAAATGGTAGCCATTTTGGGGCAGAGTATCCCATTTGCCTCTGTCATGCCGGATGGCAGCTGTTGGGAATGAGCACCAAGCCTCATCCAACACCCCTGTGCCTTGGCTGGCTGTGTGCTCCCTCCCTGGCCCGACAGCCGCAGAGACGGCCCTTAAGTAGGTCTTTCTCTTTATTAGGCACTTAGTTGTATTTTGGGAACAAGGTGCATCCTCAAGGGGTCATAGCTGTCAGTCTCGCCTCTGCTGGAGGCCAGGACCTGAGAAGGAAATGAGAGCCAATTAAGCATATTCTGTCTCTTGCCCTACTTTGGTAACTTTTCTCCATTCAGTTGAAGACATCCAGGTCCCCAGCGCTGCTAGGAGGGGCTCCTCTCTTGGTGGCAGCTGGCCGGGTTATTGAGCAATGGAAAAAGAATTGCCTGATGAAAGTGGTTGGAGAAACATTTTGCAGTATTTGGAAAGGAGACATTTAAAACTGATGCTCTTCCACCTCTCCAAGGAAAATGAGCGCTACAAAAGTGCAGACGTTTGCAATGTAGCTTGGGCCCCTCTGAAACACAAGGCAGGTTTGCAATAAGTGTTTTGGACTCTCTGAGCTTTGTAACAGCTTTAAAAAGCAGATTCAATTAAGTTATAAATGCTTTCTCTTTCTCCCCACCCCAGTATTTAAGTGTTAGCCTGTGAAATGCATGAGCAAACAGCAAACAAACTCAAGCCCAGTTGCCTTTATATCAGCAGGTACCAAATATCGAACTGGCCAGTTGAAATGTTAAGCGGGGAGAAGGTGGCATGTCAATTTCCGTAATGAGGTTTGCAAAGGAAATGAACTTCGCTTTCATCCAGCGCTTTTGATGAAGTTGTTTAATTGCACTAAAAGGTAAATATTTGGTATCAATCTCCTTGACAATTTGGGTTAATCCAGTGTAGCTGTTTCTGAAATGCCACCTCTGCCAGGGTAGTGCTTTGTGCTTGCCCATAGGGACTTGGTGGATCTTTCCGTTTTCACTTCGCTTCTTTCCTCAAGTTTTTCATTAACAGCAAGTGCTCCCCTATTTTTATGCTAGGACTGCTAGAAGGGCAGCTCCGCGTGGGGCTGTTTGCCAAAGTGTAAAATCGATTAATGCCTTCTGATACCTGCACTTTTCCGGATGTTCCGTTCATTTGCTGTGGGCAGCGTAACCTTAGCCCCATGCAGCTGGAATGGAGCAGGGCTGCCACTGCTTGCCTCTAACAACTGGGCCAAAAAGAGGGAATTTTTTGAGCAAGGAGAAGGCTCTCTCTGCCCGACGCCTGCCTGTGAGGGCTCAGCAGCTGCCGCCATCCCAGCTCCAGTCCCGGGCAGCATGTGGGGCTGAGGGCTGCTCGGTGCCTGTGCCATAGTGTATGGGGCTTCTTGCATAAATTAGCATGTAATTATCTCATCAAATAGACCCCTCATCACTCAGCTGGTTCCCTGGCTCACCTCAGCTGGCCCACGGGTGTGCTGGGGTGGCAGCTCATGGCGGCAGCCCTGAGGGAGGGCAGGAGCTGCTGGCTCAGGCCTGCGTGCCCCGCGCCTCGATCCTCCTCACATTTGGTTTTATATCTACTTGTGTTAATGTCCTGGCACTCATCCAAACACGCAGTAAGTGGGGGGGGCTTAAATAAATAGCTTAATGTTGAAAACTACATTGTTTCCTCACAGAAACATGGCCCCAGGGGCAGTGTTTTGTCACTGGAGCTGTGAGCATTTCTGTGCAAATCCTCCCTGAGTACAGGAAACTTTTAAAAGTTATAGTGCTTTTATGACTGAAACTGTTTTTTAATTCGGTGAATGGATTTGAGGAGAAAGAAATTAAATCATTTGCTGTCCATATTTAAAAGAAGCCCCCAGGCCGCCATGTCGAGGGACAGACTCTGCCCACGGCTGGACTCGCCTTCCTTGTCCCTTGGTCTCTTGTCAGGGGCCATGGCAAGAACAGGATTCCCACCTTGTCTCATGAAGACGAAATCCCAAATGCAATGGTGTATCTAGGAAAGTATTTGAGGGTGGTTGGGGTTTTTTTGGTTTTGGTGTTTGTTTTTTTTTTAAACAGAGCAAAGCAGCTGTGGCAGAGGGCGGCAGGAGGAGAAAGGGCTGGAGCTGCTGCATGCTTTCAGGGATGAGCGGCACCTCGAGGGGCAGCAGTGCTTTGTCCCTTTTTATTGCTTTGTCATTTTTAAAAATGTGGTAAAAGAAGTAGTTGGCCAAATGCTGGGCAGCAGTGAGCCTTTCCTGTTGGTGGGTGGGTGGGTGTTGAATATGACTTGCTGTTGCTGTGCTCTGATGTCAATGGTCTAGTTTGCAATGGAAAAAAAAAAAAAAAAGGAGGATAAAAGCTTATGTCACCAGGGCTGAACATGGAAAAAATTGCAAAACTGTTGAGAGAAATACATGCTAAATATATGATTTATTCAAAGAGCTGTCACTGGATATACATTTTCTTGCCATTTTCCCTCTGTGGCAGTTTAAGATTGGAGCTTTCCCGATGGATGTAACAGTGGCTTGAAATGCTCTCTGCCTTCTGCTGCAGGCATTGCCGACCTCTGTGCTGCCACTTGTAGCTCGCTGTGCCTGCTCTGAGATGCTCCCTCACTTTCCATCATCTCACACCACCAGCCTTCCCCGGCGCTCGCTTGCCTTGGGTCAAGGGTGCTGTTGCCAAGATCTTCCAAAGGGGCTTTTCACAGCCAGCACCTGCCGAGGAGAGCTGCTGTTGTTTGCCACCACTCTTTTTACTGTATTTTCTTTTACTTCTTTTTTTTTCTTTCTTTTTATTCCTTCTTTCTTATAGTTTCTTTTTATTTTAAAAGTTTGGTAACAGATGCTGAAAATTGTTGCCATCTAAGGGTGTGAATAGGGGTGAAGTGACAAAAAGAAAGTTAAAGCAAATCGGACACTTGCTTTTGGTTGCATCTACCAACTCCCACCTAGGGATGCAAAAGTAAATCTAAAACCACTCTGAAATGTTGTTTACAGTTAAAAGAGCAGCTGATGCCTCTTGAAAAACCTTCAGCCTAGAAGGATTCTGCTGCTTTGTCTCTGACTTTTCTTTATTTTTCCTTCATTGTTCCTCCAAACGAATGCTATTTGCATGAAAATGGGACCTTTTGTTTCTCAAGAGCTTATCTATCCCTATTACTTATTCCTCATTTGGACATTGACCATTGGAGTCTGAGTCTGTCCAGGGAGTGCAATTAAATCAGACCCTCCAGACTCTAATCCTCTGGGGTACTGGGCTCATTTCCACAGCAACTGATTGTGGTATAGAAAAGGGTTTCTAATTCCAGGTGGATTATGTATGCAGCAGAAGTTGAGCGAACGTGGTTGTAATGGAGAGCGTGGTGCAGCAATACAGAACACGTAAGTTGCATCTGCAAACTACCTTTCTGACAGGGAGTCTCTTTAAACTGAGTAAAGCTATTTCAAATAGTGCCCTTCATTGTCTCAGATAGGATGGCTGAGTGGGACCAGGTTAGATCCTGGTCTCTGAGAGATGACTTTACTTGTAGTCACAAAGTTAATACTTAACAAGGAATGTCGGGATTATGTTGGTGTACTCTGAAGTGTAATCTAAACTGGATTTCCTGGGTTTGTAATGCTTTGGATTAACAATTGCCTGACAGTGTTTATAACTCTAAACTGCTGATACTTGCTCTCAAGTATAATCCCAGTTTAATGCCTTTTTTGTTTTGGGATAGAGAGGAGGATTACTAGGAATCTGTGGCATACAGGAGACGTGAGGTTTTACATCCTTTGGTGTCTGCAAATGGCACTGACTCAGCTTTTCTTCTTGGGAAACGTTTCTGGTTCCTCACAGGTTTGTAGTTGTATCAGTATCCCACAGCCACTTTTTTATCACATTAAACAATGTGGTAAATGTCATTCTTACGGAGTGACAATGTATAAAAATCAGAATAAGAAGAACAGATAAGATAAAATGAAGGATAAACAGAGGAGTTGTAGGTATCCTTTGCCTTTTGCAGTAGCTGAAGACACTGATTCATTAGAGTCTGTTGCAATGGTAGAAGTTTTTCAGTGAGCAAGAAACCAAATGGAGAGCAGTGCTTCAGCTTTTGTGGAGAATTCAGTGCCTCCATAAAGCTGAAGCCAGAGGTATATGAAATAGAAGGAAGGATGACGACAGAGCGAAGGCAAACTGGAGCACTTAATTGAGTTGTAGCTTTGCACTGGCCAGTTGCAAATCTGGGAGCAAGATGCGCAGGTCCAGTTTGAGTGTCAGAGTATCCTCCCTCTGAAACTGGACACAACAAGGGCTTTCTGTGCCTCTGTCACACCATGGTCAGCAATGGGAATGCTCCATCACTATATTGTGTGTCACTTAGGACATTTTTGCTTCTTCACAAGGCTTCCATCTCATACCACCAGTAAATGCAGCAGAGGAAAAGAGCACACAGACAGCTTTGCTGTGTGGGGAAATAACTGTGAAGTCAGCTGAGGTGCGATTTCTGCATGTGCCTATCTGTAGTACTCTGCTTTCACAGCAAAATTAACTATTTCACACTTCTTATCTGTGAGAGTTTTATCAGAGGGCTTCTCCCTAGCATCTAGAGTGCTACAAATTCATCTTTAGCTTACAGTGCTGTGTTTCTACAGGGAAAACAAAGGACAATTTTAACCCTCTCTAGTGGCAATAGAAATGTTAAAACCGCTTTGAGAGGAGCGTATGCATATGAAAAATTCTATTAAAGCCCTGTGCATTTCTCTTGAGACTTGCTTTTCTGAGGTTTTTCTCATTATCACTGACCACAGATATAGCATTGCTCAGGATGAAGATTTTCTTCCATTCGTTGTATGTGGATATCTTTCATAAAACAAAAAAGGCAATAATGAAATTTGTAGGGGACCTGTGCTGATTCTTTTTTTTGGGGGAGATGGGATCTTTGGTTGGCATTTCTGTGGTTATATGCAATTATCGTCAGTGATGTTTTCTTTTAAACTTGTTTCCTTCCCAATCGAAAGAGATCCTTCCTGAGCTTGAAACACAAGATAATGGCTGTACTAGAAGAAAAGAAATTTGGAAAGTAAAAGACAGATGTGCAGGCTAAGATCCAGATGTGGATTCGTAAGTCTGAGCTTCACTGCTTTCCCAGGTGAGTGAGTCTGCAGGAAGTAGTGCACTTGGATTGTTTAAATGTGAAATGTCAAAGGTGCTGAAACACATGCCTAGTCTTTTTGTGAAACCTGCAAATAAGTGAGTAGGAAAGTTACTTATGTGAATAAGATACATGCATGAATGTCTGCAAGACAGGTCTCTTGGCAAGAAATCTGGCAGCCTCAGGGTGTGTTTTGTGAAAAACCTCTCAAATGAAATAGATTTGTTGGCCCAAAGGGTGAAGTTCCCCAGCTGAGCAGCTTGACCACCTTCTGTGACCAGCTATGCTTTCAGTGCTGGTTTAAACCCTGTCCCGTTTGCTATCCAAATGCAAAAAAAAAACAGTGCAAGTGGAAAAAGTGGTTCATAACAGCTCTCTAGCCCCCATTCCCATTCTTTCAGAATAAACTAACAATTTTATCTAAGAACTGTATGTGTTAGGAATGAGATCTCAGTTCTTAGGGGTGAATCATTTCAAATCAAATCCTGGTTTTCGCTTTCTTTTTTTCCTCAAATGACTCATTACCTGTATTCTGGAAAGTCTCTGTCTTTAAATTGTAAATTTTCAGATTTTTTTCCCTTTCTTTCTCAGCACTGTTATGTCTTTAATATTCTCTTGCTGCAAACAGAAATCTCTGTAGTGTCCCTAGATACCCAGTGTCATGATTTGGATATAAAGCCCTACAAATGAAGAAGCTGTTACAGCTACCCGCCTGAGTGCAGAGAATGGATCAGACCACACCAGATTTGACCTGGAAAGTTGAATGTTCAGAGGCCTAAAAGCAGTAAGATCCAGCAGAAGGCTTACTGTCCTACTGTGCCGTGATAATTAGTGCTCTCTTATTGCTGGTAGAAGCACTGTGAGCCATGTGTAGAGGCAGGGACCTCAGACGGGGGTTGGTAAAACCTCCTCTGCATGTGCCTATCTGTAGTACTCCACTTTCACAGCAAAATTAACTATTTCACACTTCTTGTCTGTGAGAGTTTTCTCAGAGGGCTTCTCCCTAGCATCTAGAGTGCTACAAATTCATCTTTAGCTTACAGTGCTCCTGTCCTGTCCATGGAGAGGTGGTAGCTCTTCCACACCTCAGCCTGTCTGTTTCTAGAAAAAAAAAAAAAAGTGGCCAGAAATGCTGGAGAAACCTAGGGGAGGGCCTTGAGAGAAGAAGAAATGCCTCAAGTGTTTTTAACTTGTCTTTCATACAGTTTTAATGATGCTTAATTCGGTCAGCATCCCTGCCTGTTCTAAGCAGTGTGTTATTACTGAGGGAGGTCGTCAAGCCAAAAATTCCTTAATATGGTATTCACCTCACTACTGTCTCCCAGTACTCTAAATGAAATTATAGTGAAAGTTACTTTGTGATCTGTGGGACCAAGGACAACAGGATAACAAACAAATAAGAACAGGCATACTTAAAAATGGAAAAAAAAAAGCTGAGCAACAGCAAGCATAAAAGTACAGGTGAGCTTTTGTTCTCAATTATAGCATTGTTAGCCCTAAGTCACGTCAGTAAAACTAATGGAGCTGCCTTGGGCTATGGAAATGCAACTGAGATCAGTTTCCTCATATACTTTGGCAATTTCTGCCTCCTGAGGTACTGACAAAATCCCCATTCCCTATGTTCAGGCATTATCAGTTAAAGTGGAGGCCTTCTTGGCATGACCCACAGTTTTGAAATGTAAAATACATCTTCTGCATCAGCACTATTTTCTTCTATTATTTGTTAACTGTGCTTTCACAAGGAATCTGAAATCTCAGTGGTAAAACCTTTGTGTCTGTTGAAGTGCAGTTAGTTAAGGGGTAAGTTATGAAGAGGGAGAAGATGAGGATGTGGTATCTGCTGGCGGGAGAGCTGGTCAGGTATTCTGGATTTACTGAGGGAGTCAGTCAAAATAGCAATAGATATATAGAGAGAATTCGTACTGGAATATCCTGGTGAGTTTTATTTTCATGCACTTGAACATAACTAGGACACGGCTAGTGTAAATGCAAAGCTCTTGTGTCCTCAGAAGCACAGTTCATCAGCTGAACACCAAAAGGACCCTGTAAACACCAGCACACACATCTGTGTTGGGTCAGTGTTTCCCTCCTCAGCAACTGGACTTCTGTGGTACAATGTTATACAAAGATATAGTGACTTCAAAAAAATTCATTTTTCAGACTAAAGTTTCCACGTGCAAAGTCACTAGCTCAGGGAAGAAATCAATACATGGTCTGTGCTTGTCATTCTCAAAAGCGTACAGAGAAAAGATATTGCAAAGGCTGGGATTAGTATCTCTGCCTAGAAGATATACTGCGAGGATCCAGCTCAACGTGAATATGAAAACTAATTGCTTTGGTTGTCATCATACTCATCGTTCAGGAAAGCAGCAGCAATGGGGTTCCCCAGAGCTGTGAGCTGCCTCTCTCCAGGCTGGGAGCGTGTTGTCATTCAGTTTATCTAGATGCCTGTGAGCACTGATAAGAAGTAACTGACTGGCTTGTTGGGCTCCTGCTGGTGGACTATTTTTTATTGCCTTGTTTGTTTGGGAAGTAATAGTGCTCAGCTTGCTCTGAGGTCTGAAAGGTTGCTTTACTTCTGGGCTCCCCTGTTGCTGGCTGATGCTTTAGGTATCAGGGCAGCTCTTATCTTAACCCCCGGTAAGGTAGGGGTTGTTCCTTCAGATTCATCTGTTTGCCGCTACATTGGACTCGGGCTTTTATTTTATGCCCTTATTTGGGTTTGCTCTGTTGATGAAACTGGATTTGTAACCAAGCAGGAAGGAACAGATATGTTGAAAAGCCTGTGAGCAGGAGAGGAGCTGGTGAAGAAGCCTGGAACGGGGATAGTCAATTCATCTGAGCTATCTGGGGACTAAAGCTAGTGGTAATATGAGTTAGAAGTGCGATGTGGTAGGCACAAGACCTAAAACAAGCGTTGGCATGCAGTTCTTGTTATACCCATGTTAACTTAAAGCTGCCTGTGGATTCAGAGTTACAATAATCTTAGTTTTTTAAATCTCACATGCAAATCTAAACCTGACAGGTGTGCACATATGTGAGCATGAGCATACACAATCAGGGCAGGGCAGGCAACAGAATTTAGTCTGAAGCTTTCTTCCGTAAATTCTAAGTCTCTGTTTCTCAGCAGCCCAAGTCTGTAGCGACTGAAGGCCTAGGGAGGTTTGCAGGTGCAATATAGACAAGGAGGCTGAAAGAAGCTGCAACATATAAGTGAACAATTTTTTTTTTTCCACAGTAAAGAGGAATCACAACTAAAAACATATGCATCACCATTTATAGGAAATAATTCTATTTCTTTTTACCTGCAAATGCTAACATAAAACTTTATGGAAGGAAATAAAAAAGTTAGGAGCAGGCTCCTGGGAATGGACTTAGTTTTGGTTTTTATTAAATATTTTCAGCTCTGAATATTTAAAGTATATTGCTTAGCTAAGTAGTTCAGGACCCTGCACTTTCCATCAAAGCATCTCCACACATCATCCCAAGTAACTAACATGCAGCATGTGGATCAAGGCTTTTGTGTGGCTGGTTTTTGACTGTTCTGTAATGGGTCTTCCAAGGACTCCCTTAAAACAAAATAATAACACACCCCATCAAGGCAGCAGTTCAGGTTTGCCCAGCAAAGGGTGACCTGAATGGTATCTTTTAGTACTTTCTGAAAACTGGTGTGAAGGATATTATTCTTCACCAAGAAGTACATGAAGTATACCACATGGTAAGGTGTGAAACAGACCAAAAATGCCACAAGGTTTGCTACCACTATCTTCTCTGCTCTGGTGGCGTGTGTTTGGGGGTTGTCTGGTTTTCTGCGCTTTCTCAAACACCTGATGATCTGAACAGTGCAGAAGATCATGGCTGCCATGCTGCCGAAGAAGATAGTCTCCAAGGCACTCAGCAGGCCCACGTTTTCCCACGTGCTCTTGGAGAAGTTATGGAAGCAGGACGAGATATTGTTGCCCTCTCCATGCAGTTGAAAAGTAGAGACTGTCCCGACGGAGGTGGCCAGGCAGACGACAGCACAGACCATAGCAGCTTTCTTGGTGGATCGCAGGATGGAAGCTGAGAAGGGGTGCCGGATAGTGATGTACCGGTCTACACAGATGCAGAGGGAGATGAGGATGCTGCCATACATGTTTACAAAGTAAAGACT
Source organism: Tringa tobata (assembly GCA_033628505.1). NCBI lineage: Eukaryota > Metazoa > Chordata > Aves > Charadriiformes > Scolopacidae > Tringa > Tringa tobata. The sequence continues at coordinate 1,587,240 of JAHREE010000043.1, forward strand.
CTCCAAGGTGGAGCAAAACACAGACCCCAAGTTCCAGTTGTCCTGAAGGTGATAGGAAATGATTTTAAAAGGAAGAGTAAACAGCAGCAAAGTATCCAGGAAAATAAGGGCTATCATGTAGACGGTAGATTCTGACAGCTTTTTAACCTTAAAAAACAGGAATGATAGAGCCATCACATTGAACAGCAATCCCAGGGTAAACGTGGGAGCGTACACGATGAGCTGGAACAGTTTCACGGTATCACTGATATTGCTCTTGGTGTGGGTGTCATTCATATCTCCAGGTATGCTGGAAGAGAAGAAAATCACCTTCCTCGCAAGGAAGGATGCAGATCCCATTTAAGACCCAGTACAAAGGCCAGTGAAGTCTCTGCGTGTCCACAGACCTGGAGGCAGTTTTTCCTCTTGGGCTGCTGTGTGCTGATTTGTAGCTTCCAGTAACATGGAGCTGCTTGGTGCCTAGGGATCTGGGGGCGAGGTTGTGCCTCAAGGAGGAGCAAGGCTTTCTGAGGTCCAAGCCTCACTTGCACCATTACCTGTTACCCCAAACTATGTTGCCCTATAATTCTGGCTAGGCAAAGTATGACCATCCATCCCCTTGGAGTGATGCAATCTCTTTGCAAAGCCAGAGTAGCAGCTTAGGGTTACTTGGATTGTGGGGATGGAGGCAATTAGGTGGATAGATTTCCTGAATCAAGCTGTCATAAGACACCTTGAGGAGCCAAGTGCACAAGGGTCCCCCATATTTATTAATGTGAAGATCCCAAGTAGTTGCTGCCATCCTGCACCCTCTCCCACCAGCACTGAGCAAAGAGGGTCTATGACTACCTCTGGCGCTTCTGACAAGCTTGATAGAAGGAGGCAGGCAGGCAGGAAGTTTGAAACAGGCTATTTCTAGCAGAGGTTAAGTCTTTAGAAGAAGAATGAGATTTAAGAACCCAACTTTTTGCCTAAATTAGCCAGACTTACCACAGTGGATAAATTTGTATCTGCAGAGACAGGAATCGCAGAAAACATGCAGCTGGTTTCTCCTCCGCAAAGAGGGGACTAAAAGTGTCGAGGTAGGCACTCTCTGAGCAGGGGTCATGAAGTAATTCTCTTCTTTAGAGGAAAGGTGCTGGTTTGATCCTGTCCTCAGACTCTTCTGATAAGGACCAGGAAGGCTCTCATTGGTTTCTGCAATGCTGGTGTCAGCTGGAATCGCTTACAAATGCAAATGCACAGGAATATCTGGTCCTTTCTTCCAGCCACTCCTGTCACAACAAAGGTAACCTGTAAATAAAACCTTTCAAAGATCTTTATATCAGTGCCCAGAAATTACTTTTGTCTGCTGTTCTGTAAGTGTTACTACTTCAACCTAGTGCCTTTCCTACATGAGTTTACTGATCTTGATGCTTTTTCATTTTAGATTTGTTAACTGGTAAAAGTTCCTGTTCTGCAGATCAAGTCACTCCCCCAGTGTTTCAGAGGTAAGCTTGGCTTGCGCTGTGGTTTGAGAGATTTGGACCTCTTTGAGAGAGTTTAGGATCAGCAAAAGGGAAGTTTATTCCTTACTTAAAAACTAGCAATTATTGTTGGGAAGCAAGACCATGTTGGCTGTTTGCTCCTTAATGACATACTGATGCCAAGTAAATGATTCTGTAAGTTCCTATTTACATTACAGAAGCGAGAAAAACAGCTCCAGAAACCCAGCCTGATGAGGAGAATGAGGTGATGGCAGGGCTGTGGATGCGGGAGAGCATATCTCTGGTGGGCTCAGGTGTGGGGATCCATCTGCAGCTTTTGTCCTGCAGGTACAGGTTTTATTTGGGTCCCTGCTGTAGGCAATGCTGTAGGCTTCGGAAAGCACTTAACAGCCTCCTTCCTTACAGAGCACCGCTGCCTCTAAGGCATGGGGGAAAATGGCTCAGTGGGGCAGCAACCCTGTCAGCAGCGCCTGCTTCGCTGCAGTCTGCGAGGGACTGAGGGAAGTTTGAGGAGAAATAACGAAATTCCCTCACCCAAATGAAAAAGGACAGGAAAGCCGGAGTTTGTCAAGTGCTTGTGGATCTGAGCGGCTGGAGGGGAGAAGCACTCCTGGTTAAGCTGCAGGTTGTTCACTGCCTGGAGTTAAACCCTCCTGCAGCCATGGGGCTGGAGAGTTTGTTGGGAGCCGGGTTGGGTCCCTGAACCTCTGGATTTAGGTTGCCGGTGGAAGACAAGAGGTTACACTGGCGATCTGGGCAGAGATACTGCCCAGTGCAGGAGGGTGGTCTAGGCTGGGCAACCCAATATCCTGCTTTCCTGCTGATTCCCCTTCATCAAGTGAAGTTGTGTGAGTCTAAGGCTGGGAGGGAACACATTACTGAGAACCAAAGGGATGAAAAGTTAATTAAGGAATTACTGAAAAGTAATAAATATTGACAAAGTTCTTTACTTCATTGCTTCTGTAGGAGATTTTATTAGCTCTTTTTTTTTGGTCTGTTTTTGTTTGATAGTGTGTCTAGGAAATTCTGGGTCTAGAGAAATAAAACTTCAGTTTCTTACTGAGAATTTTACCTGAGAAAAATCTAGTTTTGATAAAAAGGCATCTTAGACTACAATCTGTTGTGTAGATTTATAAACAAAACAGAAAAAAAGAATTCAAGCATAAATGCAAAGGGTAGCTCTGTTCATTCCTAAAAAAATGATATGTAGATATGCTATAAACAAAACAAGTTGTGTAAAATACTAGTTTTCAGATCTTATAGCAAGAAGAAAGCTTTTAAGGCAAGGTTTCACTACAATGACATATTCTCTCTTGTCATCTTACCTTTGGGCTTTCTGCAGCTCTGGTTGCCGACTTTTTCTGCCTCTGAGTGTGTAGAATTCTCAAGTCTTATGGTTTCTTTTAAGGCGGTGGAGTGAGCTGCATGCAAAGTAACTGCTGGTCTGGATGTCAGAAAGTGTGGAGTGCTGCTGCTTTTTGTTTCATCACGTATTTCTATTACAGCATCTGTACACGCACTATGTACATATTATGTCACACAGAGCTCATTTAGGGATGTAAATAGATGGCTTTGTGCGGCTAGCATCTCTGTGAGTCACCCACTCAAAAGTCTCATGTAACAGAGAGGGAAATTCTGGCTTTACAGAAATTTTATTTTTTTTTCACTTTTTTCTACAAGACATGATTTTATTCTTTGTATGCAACATCTGTGGATGGAGTGTTAGCTATCAGAATGTGCTTTAAGCTAAATCCTCAGCTCTCACTGTCATTGTTTCCCTTAATTTTCACAATACCAAAAAGGAGGTGGTCGTTGATTTCAGTGGTGATCTGATATGTTCACTTCAAGTTTGTATTTTAAAAAAAGACAAGGGTTACTCTTAAGTCTGTTTATACTTATAGGGAGCAGGGAATGTACCCATGGAGAGTGTCAGGTGCTGATTTTGTTCAGGGGGAAAGGGGAAAAAAAGACTTTTTTGCCCATTGTATGCGTGTTTGCAATCTTCTTACCAAAGGGGGAAAGAAAGGCCAGAAGGGTGGTTTTGTTTGGTCGTCTGCATTCCCCTTAAATTTAAAATTGAGGGTTATATTGATTGGATTCAAATTGTGTGTCTGCGAAAGAGATGGGGATAGGAGATAAGAGAAGAAACAGTACTTGGGGATTCCCCATGATATTTTAGTTGAAATGACTCTACTTAGGAAAAAAAAAGAAATACCACCAAGGGGAAAAAACATGATAGAAGGTCTGAGTGAGCAATACCTCATCACATTCCTCAGCTAGGTTTCACTTCTGTGTATCCAGTGGTGGTCTTGTGACCATGGCTACATTTTGGGTATTAACCAAAAACCCCACATGACACAGGCAGGCACCACTACCATGAAGAGGCATTTGGGGCCTGAGCCAGCCTAGATGGTGGGAATCAAGGCTGATGTGACCATGGGACGTAAGCCCAGTTGCCAGAGTGCTCTCTGGTGTGGTCCAGGGTTTGCACATGCCAGTTCTGATACTCTGATAAGCTCAGAATGGATGCTCTCTCTTCCCTATTCAAGGTTTTCCCCTCACACACTTGGAGCTTTCTCTTCTCTCTCATTTTCTCTTTGATATTCATATTCTCGTGCCACCTAAGCAATGCCCACCTCGCCACAGGCTGCCCAGAAGCGTGCCTCCCTGTGCGTGCTTGCTGCACAAAGCCCTGTGTGGCTACACGTCTTGAGAAAGACGCTTTGGAAAGGGGAGGATGAGGAAGCAGCAATGCCACAGTTGGCACGTCATAGTCTAGTCAACACCAGCCATTGGTCTGCTTTTGTTTTTTTCTAGTAAGCATTCTTGTCGGTGTTTTAGGCAGGAATCCAAGGAGAAATGGCCAGGAAGACATGCAGTGGGTACAAATGCACTTGGGACACTGTGTGAAAGCTGCTCTCCCTTCAAAATCAAAAGGGTGAAAAAGAGTGCTGTTGAGGGCTGATGTGGGGGGAGAAATGAAAGTGAGTGAGCAGCATAATGGCAAGGCTGGGAGAGTCCATGAAGGACTCTCAGGCTGTTGATTAATAGCTTAACTTGTGATGCAGGGGTGAGAAAGCTATGGGCAGCCAAGGTACGTTTCTTTTACTGCAGGCCCTACTTTGTGGTAATGGGATGTGGCTCTTCGTGAAGTTCTCAAGACCAAGATGCAGTCCCTTTTCTTGCAGACCAGGGAGAAGACAGCCACACCCTGCAAACTCTGCTCTGTCCTTGGTGCCTCTGTGCACGTCACTGATGCCACCAATGTGTGAAGCACCTGCTGCTTCGTGTGATTTTAGATACTGAATGCATCATCTTGTTCCTTTTTGCTGATTAAGAAGCTTTTTCATGTGCATTTTTTTGCTAGTATCCAGGATTTTGCCGTATCACTGCTGCCACACAGACCTCCCATTCAGGCCATGCATGCACTCCTGGGTGGCAACGAGTGAAGCTCTGCTGATTCCCTGTGCTTGCCCTTGGGGCCAACCTTCTCCTTGCAGTGCTGGTTTGTGCCAGCCATCCAAAGGTCCTGCCAGTCTGTTGCTGAGCCCTGATACCAGACTGCACCGCAGACAGGTCTAGTCCTGGCTCTTCAGTATGGGGCTGGTGCTGCTGGTATACTTCAGGAGCTTCAGTTCAGGAGCTAAATCAGTAACCATTGCACCACACAGGATTGTGCAGTGGAAACATGGTGGTTTTTTTTTCTTGATCTAAAGCAGAGTCTAATGATTAAGAAAAATATTTGCTCTGCTTGAGAAGAGAGAGCATCCACTCCTGTGATTCCCTTGCTTTCTTCCTTGGTTTTCCCTCAGGTGCCCTTCAAGTCTTCTCCACTTTGCAGTTTTATTCACCTCCCCAATGCCCTCCCCATGTCCCAAGGCCCCTGGTTTTCCTCTTATTTGAAGGGCTGCTCTAGCTCTGTGCTGAGGAGGAGGGTCCAGAAGCCAGCCAGAAGGAAACAGAAGGAGATTGAGCAACAGAGGCCACAACAGAGCAATGTGTGGAGCCTTGAGATGGTCCCAGGAGAAGCTTTTACAGCTAGAGTGTGCTTGGTTGGGGTCACCTTGGTGGGCTGAGAGCATGTTTGAGCTCCTTGGTCCTGCTTTGAGACCTCTCGGGGTGGCACCCAGGAACACCAACCTCTCCTTGCAGTCCATCTGGAAGATGGGCCATGGGCCAGGAAGCTATTGGAGCTTGCTCCTGCCTACCATGGGCCAGTTACTCACTTTGGGCCATTACAGCATCCCACCAGGGCTGCCTGCAGCCTCTGGGTGAGCTGGAACTGGGATGAAAATCCAATCACCTAAATCCAGTCACTCCACAGAGCCATTTGTTGTTGAGTTGCACCATCTCGTGGCTGCAGGGGAAATGAGAACCACGGCTTCAGTCCTGTGATGTCTGTTGCGATCTTTGGTTGATCACCAGGAGGAACAGACACCCATAGTTCAGACAGCTTATCCCACAACCTGCCTCCACCAGCCGAGCACTAGACTCCTTGTCTTCACCGGCTTCTGTGTTTGCTACGCCATCTGCAATGTGCACAGCCCAGGAGTGATGAGAAAAGAGAACCAAAAGCTCTGATGGTGGTGGGCAGAGAGGACAAAAGCACAGAAGCAGCTGAAACGGAGCTTTTCTGTAGAGACAGTGCCCATGAGTACTGCCTGTGAATTAGTGGTGAGACTGAGAGGCCAGGGCCAGGAAGCTGCTGCGGTCGTACAGAGGTCTGACCCTGGTGATGCCCTTCTCACTGTTATTTAATGTCCTCTGAAATGACCCTACAGCTTAAGGGAGGCACCAGCAAACCTTGGCTGCACCCGGGCCAAGAATGTCCCAGTAGAAAAGGGTCCTTTCAACTCTGGAGAAGCTAAATCTGCTGCTTGGGAGAGCAGGTGAGCTGGTTTCTCTCTTTAAGCCCTGACATGTTTAGTTTTGAAGTGACGTAGTACTTGTTGAGAGGCATGTTTTGATTTCCACAGAGAAATCGGCCGGGGATGGTCCCGTGGGATTCGTGAGGCCAGGTCAGCAGGGTGGGTATTTTCTGTGTCAGTGCTCTGAGGACTGGTGAAATTTGAAACTGATGAAATGTGAATAAACCCAAAGGAAAGTAAACTCTTTTTCCCCGAGTCTTCTACTACATTCTGATCTAAGGCCCAGGCAATTCAGGCATTCATTCCGTTACATCTTCTGCTAACTCTCAAGCTGCAGCACTAATGGTAACGGCTTGGTGGAGATCTGTCTCTTGTGTTGCAGCTTTTGCACTTTTAGTTATTCTTGCATTCCGCAGAGCAGCCATTTAAGCAGGGTTTGTACAGCACGTCTGAGAGCCCTACGCATCACATTACAGCGTATACTTCTTTCCAGCCTAATGACTGAGTCATTTTGACACTTCTAAGGTATTTTTCAATTTTTTTTTCCCACCCAAACCATTAGCTACACTGGGCTTCAACTCATAATTACGTTTGAAAGACCTGAGACGGCATTTTCGTAAATCAACTCTTTCCCAACAGTTCATAACATACAAACCTCCAAACCATAAGTCTCCCCCCCTCCCCCAGGATGATGAGACAGGCACTTCAGCTGCAATTTTGCAAGGTGAGAAAAAAAAAAAAATCAGTTACTGAAGATGAGCGAGGAGATTTTTCACAGTGCTGAAGAGCACATACAACTCCAGCAAAGTAACTGCATAATGGGACTTCTTTTTGACAAGGCATTTGTACATATTTTGAGCTAAATGAGTTGCTTGTTTGGCCGAGGAACCGCGTCCTTCTGGGGTTCACCCCGTGGTGACTGGGAGAGTCGCGATCAGACCCCACACAGCTCACGGCTCCATTTCTTCTTAATGGGAAAGGTCAGTTTTCTTTGCCTCATTTCTGGGGCTTGTGTAATGGCACAGCGTGTGTCTATGAGAAATCGTTAGGTATATTTACGGCAGCCCTCATGGCAGGGAGGGAATTTCGTTGAATGTCATTATGAGAAAATAATGAACTGAAGAAGAACGTAAGTGTCATTTTAGGCATGAGAAACAGTACGTCTGATATGGCAACCTGTCTTTGACTGAAGACAGCAGTGGATGCAAAGGGGAAGAGCGTAAGAGATGGCATTCCTGTTGCTGACAGTGCTTTCAGAAATAAGTTTAGAAAATAAGGAAGGCTTGGTCATAAAGACTCCCTTAGTTATTTTCTAGACTTTCCTCTTCCCCTATCCCACAGTGTTTTTGTACTGAGGCCTTACAGATGTATGCCATGCCTTGAACATGATATGCACATGTGTCATTGTGCTGAAAATACCAAAATCTTTTATCCGTGTATCTTTAGTATTTTAGGGAACCAGTCAGATATCAGTGAACTGTATTACCTAACAACTGCTGCTTCAGGAACATTTCTTAAAAAAAAAACCCCGAAGAAACTGTATGATACAGCAACTTAAAAATTTCCATTGTTTAATAGAGGTGGGTTGTTTGTTAGAATTGCTTAAGAGAAAGAGCAGGTAGGTTGCCAGCTGAATCATGGTTTCTGGTCTTCCTAAGGTAGCAGAAATTGAAAGACAGCAAACCTCTGAGTTAAGATAATTAGCATGAAGAAATGAATTAGTTAGAAATGCAGTGACAGCAGTCAGAATTTGGCAATGCTACTTTTTGCTGAATTTATATTCATAACATATTCCTCAAAGGAAATATTTTTACAAAATGATATGTTTTCAAAAGACTTATTGGGCAGGGGTTTCTTTAAATTAATTTTTACTAAAATCCATTTTGATTTCTCTGTGTTCTGCTCTATTGCTTCATTATGTAAACTGTGTGTACCATTATTGTGCCGATCGCCAACTCATGGTCTACTCTAATGTTAACAGGCCAGTAGCAATGAGTATGTTTATTATATCATGAGGTACTAGCAAGATTTAACTTTGCTATCATGAGAGGTAGAGCTCACAGAGGATTTGGAGATTAATGAAAATCTCTCTCATCTTGTTGTATGCATAATCGAACGTGTCAGTTTAGTGCTTCGCTAACCTTACAACCTGTTTATGAAACATCAGCTCTGCGGAGCGTTGTGCTGATAAGGTGAGGTGATTGCTGTGTCTAACCACACCACTTTCAGGTCGACAGGGACGTCGCAATGCAGGCTTGCTTGCTTGACACTGTCAAGCTTGGGTTTTTCCATCCTCTCCTAAATGGAACTGTTCTGGTGTCGTCCTAGTGGCATAGGTAAAACCTGTTATCTTTTCCATTTTACATGTGAGGAATCAAAGCAGAGACAAGCAAAAGGACTTTCCAGAGGAGATACAAGATACCTACAGTGGAGTGTGGTTTCCCAAATCCAGAAACCTCCCTCCCAGTGCCACCACGCTATTTTTAGCCTGTTCCTTCCTGGGGCCCAGCTCCCTGTCTGCACCCCAGGAGAGACAGTATTGCATCAATCATGTCTGGATGCCCACACCCCCTCTAGAAGTCCTTCATTCTTCATAAATATTTTGTATCTCTGCCCTTTTGTATTCAGAATCAACAATTCTTGGTTGATAAGTGCTGAAACTGTTGAAACTATGTAGTAACATGCAAAAGAAGTAATCAAGAATATGGTAACGTGTATTTCATGTCATTTTCCTTATATGTGCGATCACTTAATTAATTTAAATTTTCAGTCTTTCCATTTAATTTCAGTAACACTTTCGTTACGGTGAGGCTGCACATATGTGATAAAAGTATAGTGTCTCTGCAGTTATATTCGGTGCAGATTTCAGCAAGGATTAAGAGAAGAGTATCTTTCTGTCCCTCCTTTTTTTCTGTAGCTGAGCTCAGGAAGTGGTGGCTTTCAAGCAAATCTTACACTTGTAAGTGTGTTCATGGTATGGTGTTTATTCAACTTATCATTTAGTCACCTAAATTATGTAAATTTGCTGAGCACTCATAATTCATAATTTCTTTTTCCAGTATTACTCCTTTTAAGAAAATCCAGCTTACAGAAAGAATCTGTACTTCTCAAGATTTGGTTTCTTTGGCTAAGGGTCTCTTATGCATTTAGCAGAAGGATTTCTTCTTTTTGCACCTTGCCTTGCTGTGCCGGCACGATTTTTCTCTCAACAGGCACAGGTGCTGAAACACCAGTTTGGTTATGCTAAAGCCTGTTGCAGTGCTGCTGATGGTTTTTAGACTACTGTTAAGCAGCGTTGTTAAGCATGTGCTTTCTCATGTGTGAAACGTGTGTGCGGCATCCCACACGTCTCTGAATCATAGAAAATAGTCCGCATGGGTTTTTTTCTTTTACACACATTTGTAATTTTCTTACCTTTGACACAGTAGCTTTTTTTATGGTTTTGTGATTTGTTTTTTTTTTCTTCTGAAGCTCTGATTTTTAAAGCTTTGGTTGCTAACAGCAAGAAGTTCATGCAGAAGGAAGTCCATTTTCTTATTCCTTTCAAGTTCAGATGAAAGGCAGGGGAAGACTTCTGGTAGTTTTGTGTCCCTTGTCATTGTTACCATTTGGCATTAGGTATTTTCACAAGAGCTACCTTCTGATCTGCTCTCTCTTCTCTGAAGAGCTACTGTGAGATAACTACACCTGGGTGTAGAAAGGCAACTCTGAATTTCCAGCCCTGTTTTTAACACCAATCCCTTTAAAAGCAGTTGACTGATAGACTGTTTCAGTTGGAAGGGACCTACAACGATCATCTAGTCCAACTGCCTGACCAGTTCAGGGCTGACCAAGTTAAAGGATGTTGTGAAGGGCATTGTCCAAATGCCTCTTAAACACTGACAGGCTTGGGGCATCAGCGTTTCTAGGAAGCCTGTTCCAGTGTTTGACCAATCTCTCAGTAAAGAAATGGATCTGAATGTCCAGTCCAAACTCTCTTTGTGCAGCTTTGAACCATTCCCACACATCCTCTCACTGGATACTAGGGAGAAGAGCCCTGTACCTTCCTCTCTGCTTCCTCTCCTCTGGAAGCTGTAGAGAGCAATGAGGTTGCCCCTCAGCCTCCTTTTCTCCAAACTACACAAGCCCAAAGTCCTCATCCCCTCCTCATAGGACATTCTTCCCAGCCCTTTCACCAGCTTTGCTGCCCTCCCCTGGACACACTCAAGGACCTTCACATCCTTCTTAAATTGTGGGGCCCAGATGGCACACAGTGTTGAAGGTGAGGCTGCACCAATGCTGAATACAGCAGGATAGTCACCTCTTTTGACCAGCTGCTTATACTGTGTTTGATGCGCCCTAGGATGAGGTTTGCTCTCTTGGCTGCTGATGGCCTCGTGAGTATCTACCCATTGACTGGCATTGAGGCTGATGGAAGGAGAGGTCTTCATGGGATGGGGCAGAGAGGGGCTCTTCTATGGGATGGGAGCCAGGGACCCTGGCTCATGCATTGGCCAGGACTTTGCAAGGCAGTTTGGGCAGGGGTCACTGGCTTGTTTCCACCCTGCAGGCTGGCAGCAGTGCTTGTTGTAAACCAAAGACCAACGTGCCCGAAGAAGCTGGTCAGCCAGCAGCCCTATGGCTTGACAGTGTGAATAATCCCCTCAGTGTTGGTTTACCTGTAAGATGAGGAACGTGCAAGGTTTAATGTTTGTGGGGCAATATGTACAGTTTATTTTTGCCACTACATTGTCCTTAGGAAAGATTTGTTGAACCACATTGAACTGACAGACTTGTTCAGAAAAGTGCTCAGCAAATGGCACGTTTAATGCTCTGAGCCCCTCATACTGCAGAGGCTGGGGAGAGAAAGGTTCAAACATTGTCTCAGGAAATAACTTGTAAAATAACCTGATGTAAGGAAAGCAGTTCTTCCTGATACCCATTGTTTTGCATCTTTGTATTTTTCCATTGAATCCTACTAAGTTCTTGGCTTTGAGACAAGAAGAAATGCAATTTGATAGAATGTGAGTTGGTTTTTAGGTTGTTTTGAGATTTTTTTTTTTTGTTTGGCTTGCAAGTAAAGGCTTTTCATACTACTACTTATGCTTATATTTCCATTATGCTTTCTTGTACCCCTAATTATTCACTAAGGTCAAATTTATGGTCATTTTTTACTATTTGTTCTGTCTAAGAGAGCCCTTAGAGCTGCAGGAGGCTGACGCAGACGGGAGTGATGGAGCCACTTGCTGTCTGTCTGCACATACTTGTGGGGAGAGACAGGACAATTGTGTGGGGAGGGAGAGGAAGGATGGAGGAAAGGGGTTTGATGGCCTTTTCACCTTTTCACAGGGGTACAGCTGACAGTTTTTGTCCTTACGTGCTTTCTTTACATTTTTCCATCTGTCCTTGCTGCAGGTGCGTGCAGGGTGTTCCTGCCCTGCAGAACTAGGGCAGGGAGGGGTTCATGCCACCGGTACTTCGCCACAGACTTTGTATGGATATGTAACTGTATGCTATAGTGTGTATGCATAGTTAGATACGTAGTCGCTATAGAAAGGGGCCCACATGCACCACAGCCTGGGTTTCAACCAAATGAAGGGAGAGGCCCTGCTCCTGCCGTCTCCTTCGTGCCATCTCCCCCCATCCTCTTTCCACTGGCCACCTCTTGCTTTCCTCAGAGGGTTGGTGTGCAAGGGCTGAGGCTGCACCATCCTGTGCCTCTCTGGTTTCTTTCTTTTCTTTTTTTCTGCACCTTCAGTGAGAGGTTTAAAGAGCTTTTAATGGACAGGATTTGCTCTGAGTTTAAAAATGTCTGGCTTCCTGCCTGAAAATGGAGCTTATTTAACTGCTAATTTTGTACCACGATATGTGTACACCCCCAGACTTCTCACATTTATTAATTCTTAGTGATATCAAATTCATATGAATAAATATAGCACTGATAAAGTTGTTACAAGCATTTATCAGGCCACATCCTTTTCCTGTTGTTTTCCTGGTAAGCTGTTCTAAAGTTAAGTATTTAAACAATTTAGCACAAAATTTCTCTGGCCTTGAGCATTTCTTTCTAAATAACCACAACCACTGAAGGAAAAAAGTAACTAGGGCTATAGCTTTGATGCTCATTTAGCAGTCAGGCTTTTGATCTGAATTAAGGGGGGAGGGGAAGAAAGTGTTAGAATATCTTTTTCTTTAACTACAGGATTATTTTTTTTTAAATATTCCTACCATTGTTCGGTCAATATGAACCAAGAGTTGACGCTTGGTTCATATTTTGCAGTGTTGACACCTGTTTTTTCAGAGTAAATTGTTCCAGGATCCAGAATATTGTTTCTTCCATTTCTTCTATAACTCATAAACTTGTGAAAAGTTAGAGCAAATTTGAGGTCTAGATACGTCCAAACTTCTAACACTGCAGTTTAATAGCACAATCGCCCGCCATATTTCAGCCAAATATATTCCTGAAACTATAACTACTGGTTTAAAATTTGTGCCTCTTGAGTAGGAAAAAGAGTAACCATCCAAAATTAACTATTTGTTGTGCTTGCTTTCTTCTTCTTTTAACCTGACCTGGTTTATCAAACTAAGAAATATTGGCTGTTTCTGTGTAGAACTCTTGTTTATGATTCTGGATTGAGGAGAAGGTACATATTTGGAGGAAAATCCTGCGCATGCGAATTTGATTGTTATTCCCCCCCAAACAAATGGATGCACAATGTAATTCTGGCTTACCACTCTTCTGCTCAATAGCACCATCCACACTAAAGGGCCAAGTGACCCCTGGTAGAGGGAGCTGCTACTCAGCAGGACAGAGATTTATAGCCTGGTCCTAACAGCAACAGACTAGGGGAAAAAAAAAAAAAAAAGGAGGTACGTGATGCTGTTGTAAAACCATTTGTATTTGTTAACTTGATGCTAGTTACACCATGACACTTTTTTTGGGAGGAAGCACAGATTACCTTTAGCCCCCCCTGGAGCTTGCAGGCGGTCCAGGGGCCAGTTGCTGCCCAACAGAAGGTCAGGAAAAGCAGGCAGGCCACCAGCACTGGCTCTGTGGGAGCCTAAATATTGCTATTTTGCACCTTCCTCCTGATGGGCCACGCTCAGAGATAGGCAATCTCCTCTTTAGAAATCTCTCTGCCTATGGTAAAGGGCTGTGTTTTAAGGTGTTTTCATTACCTAAAGGTGTTTCATTTCATATAATTTCATTTCAGATGGTCCACCTCCTATACCAAGGCACAGGAGACACCTAGGCTGCGTTGTGCTGCTAAATGCAAACCTGGATGAGTGACTGAGAAGGGCCTGGGTGCTGTGCAGCAAACCTCCCGGCAAGAAGGAAGCCCTGACAGGGTTTTCATGTTCATGTTGTTCTCATGTTGCTCATCAGTCATTTCTTTTCTCCCAGTTCTCCACTTTTTACTTAGCACCATGTTCTCCACCCCCAGGCATATACAAGACCTTCAGGTCTCTCAGCTCACAGAAATGAGAAGAAAGGTGACTCAATACCACGCCTTTCAGTGTACAAGAAAAAGCAGCCTTTTCACACTGCTGAGGAAAATGTGGGGCAGATTCTCTGAAGAGTCCCAGCAGTGGCTTTCTAGCAAATGTCAAGATTGAGGAAAGAACCCCGTGGATAGGAGAATCCCTGAATGGGTAACACAAGGTGGAAGAAGGCAGAGGATGCCTGAGGGGTGTTAGTGTAGAAACACGCTTTTCCAACAGGGGCAGGAGGAGGAGAATGGCTGCTTGGGATGACCACCATGGGTGCTGGAAGGATGGCTCTCCTTTTCCCTGGCCCAGGGAAGCTTGGTAAGTTTCCCAGTGGGAAAGTTTGATAAGGAACCAAACAATCAATTTAAGCAACCAACCCACAAACCAGTTTTGAGAACCGAAATGTAAGGTTTAGGAGCCAAATTTTAGGTGCAAGTCTCAGTAATGGAAGATGGTTTGCATTTCAACCGAGGCTATGCTCAGGGACAGAAACATGTTAAAATTTGGAGTAATTGGTATTACCTTAGGACCTGGAGGAGGATTGTGATGTATTTGGTACACTAGATGGTAAGCTACTTAAAAAATGAAAGAAATTTTGGTTGAAGAGCATAGCTAGCCTAGCATTTGTCCCATAGGAAGCTCTGCACTTTCTGAGAGTCTGAAAGGGCTCCTGGGATCACTTTACCAGGGTGTGTTGGTAGCTTGGCTGCCTGTGGTGATGGAGAACAGACAGAGGTTTATTTATATTGTTTTATAGTATATGTATTTTTTGACTTACTGACCTTTGTAAAGGAATTGGTTTGAAACTGTGTGCCAGGTCTCATCAATGCAGCAGGTGTGTGTTACACGCTGTCATTTAGGGACAGGTTTTCAGCATGGCCCAACTTCAGTGCTGCTCTCCAGGGTGTGTTTGTGTTAAAGTACGCAAGCATATCACAGAAAAAGAGTGGAGTTGAAATCTTTAATAATTTGAAAAAAAACCCCAGTACCTTATGATTCGTGACAGCCTGCTGTTAAAGAAGTTTCTGGCTGCAGGGGTGAGTCATGGACGACATCAGCTATATGCGATGCACGAGCAGGCATGTTTAAAAGGACCACAGCTCAGCTGTGAGAATTACTGTCATGGTGCTGAGCGCACCAACCTGCAACCTCTTCCTCTTCTTCAAACCTCTTCTGCAAATGGGGCTTGGCAGGGGGTGCCTGAGATGAGCTGTGACGCAAAATCAAGCTGCTGTGGAGGAGCAACCTGAGGCAGAGTTGGGGGGACGCTTGCATCCAGCCTCCTGCTTTGCTGGTGCTGCCCTGAGTGCTGGGGGCAGCCCCAGCCCCAGCTTGGCTGTATCCCTGCAGACCTGCCATGGCGTGGGGGCTCAGGCTGAACCTGGCTCCCCGTGGGTGCCTGCTCTGCTCACCTGGCACAGGCGCAGCAGGATGCACCCTGAGGGGTGCCACCTGACGCTCCCCGGTGCTGCCCCACTGCTCCTGACAGTCTGCCGGAGAGGAAACAACCTGCCCGTTTAATGATGATGCCTAAAATTTGGCTGTGACTTCGTGTCCGGGTGGGTTAAAAAGCTGAGTGACACCTTTGATCTTGGTAGGTGATGTCTGTACATCTTTGAGCTAGTCTTTTGCTTCCCAAGTTCTAGTTACATTATGAAAAAGCAAAAAGCCCAACCCTGTAGACACGCGCTCATAAAAAAAAAAATCAACTATTTTAAAAAGACTTTAGAAATAACAATAATCTAAAATTATTTTAAAGTTCGGGTGCCTCCTGCTAATATTTCTCTGATCTTTAGGCATTTATAGAAGTCACTGGAGCTCGTGGGTGTGCTCTCCACCTTCCAGTCAAATGAATTGAAGGAACAGCTGACACTTTATTTTTTAGTGATGAATGAAAAAACAAGGACCTGAAGACGATGGCGAGTCCCTGGTGCAGATGTTAACTCTGGCATTGTCAGAGATTGGGGTGGTATTGGCCACGCTGAGCTCTAGTTCATTTTAAAAAACATTTGGTGTTGGCATTGAAAAAGGTTTCCATTAGTGGGTGGACTGGGTGCAAACAGGATAAGAGATTTAATCTGATCAGTTCTCTCAATTTGTACAGGCGTCGAATTGTAGGAATAATGCAGAAGAAAGTCAAGAGACAGCAGCTTAAAAGCAGGAGACAAAAAAAAAAACAAACGATGGCTGTATGACCAAGGGTGTTTCAAGAGCAGAAAGCTGGAGGGAAGATNACAAACGATGGCTGTATGACCAAGGGTGTTTCAAGAGCAGAAAGCTGGAGGGAAGATGGAACTAAAGGCTGAAAGTAAGAAAATTTTTCCTTGCTATTTCCCGCCTGCTGCGCACTTGGAGACCTTGAAAGATATATGTTCCCTGTTAAAAAATTATATGTTAAATCCTGTCAGCGTCTCACAGGGGAGAATTCTCACTGGTTGGTTTGCTGGAGTCAGGCCAAAGGTGGTGATAGTGTATTCTGACCTAAAGATCAGCCTTTTTTAGATAATAGACCTGGTACTTGGTGCAGTTAGGAGGTTCTGGAATATTTTTATTCGATGGTAGGATTTTTTTTCTTCTCTTTTTTCTCCTGTCTGCAGTACTGAGCCAACACATGGGCAATTCCCACTGAGTTAGACTGAAATTTGCAAGTGTTTAAGGCTGTGCTCTAAATGAATAATGGTGTAAGAGAAAGTAGGCATTTGCTTTCCAGCACGAGAGTGGAAAGGGAGCATGTCCTTTTTCTCACAGGCTGTCAGCATCCTTGCTGGCGAGGCTCTGGCCGTAGTGTCAGCATCGGTCCCTTCTTATGCTTGTATGTTGCCAGAAAACAGCAGCGAAATAGACTTTTACAAAAATTAGCCAGCACTGAATTTGTTTGACAGGGATGTAAAAATAAGAAATGATCCAGCTGAATTCCCCAAGCTGAATTTCCAGCACTGGAAGTCAAAACAGGAGATAGAACAGAAGGCTTTGCTATGTCGATTGAGCAAATGTGGTTTAGATTCATTTAGAGAAGTTTGTGACTCAAAATGAATCATGCTGTCTACTTTCAAGAAAAAGATTTAATTCTCAGGGTATCTTTGTGCTTCTACTACAAAAGCCTAAAGAGAAATAGGTTTTGAAGCTGATACTTTCTGTAATAATTTTACTGTCTTTCTTGGGCTTAGTGCTTGGTGTTACATAAAAAAAATAAAAATAAAAATCACAGTTGCTGCAGTTCAGATTTTGGTATTTTAACCAATCAAGTGATCTCCTATAGTTTCAAGGCAATTGTGTCACAGGGCCCTGCTTTGCCATATGATCTCAGTAAGTTAGGGGGAGATAGCTGGAGATATGTAGAGTTCTCTGATATTACTGGAACTGTAATGTTCTGGGCATGCTTAAGAAGATACAGTGCAGTGGAAGAAGAGGGACAGATTTTCAAGAATTCAGTGCAGTTATTTTGATGACTTTACACTGTTTCAGCATTTTTTTTCAACTAACCTAGGAACTGGGAGTGAGTCTTGCTTTCACTGGGTTGGAAACGACTTGGTATAAAAGCAGAGAAAAGGCAGTGTTCTGTAAAAGGTTCAAAGCCAAAGTATTAGGATCTTTTAAAAGAAACGGCATATTCCACATGCATTGATTTGATTCTAAGAAATACAGAGCAAAATTCCCTGGCCCATGCAAACTTGAGGAAAAGGGAGATGAATCATAGTTATGCAAACTCAGTAAATAAACAGATCAAGGGTTTCAGAAAAACACTAGAATCTTAATTTTTTCCAGTAACACCAGGCAATCAGTAGATTTAATGCAGATACTAATGACTGCTTGAACTCTTATTAACCTACAAGGGCGGTCATGCGTGGTCTCCTTTCCAGTGCTCAGATAGCTTCTGGCATAATTATTGGCTACATCTTTTTCAGTAATGAGTTGATTGGGGTGGCAGAGATGCTTAATAAGCAGCTGTATGGTTTCATCCGCAGGATACAGATATGCAAGTATCTAACAGATGTTGACTACACAGATAGGTGACCTGAGCACGCAGATGTCCTGGCAGCCTGCTGTCCTTGGGGAGGATGGACTGGTTCTTGATGAGGACAATCCAGATGTTACAAATCTGTATTGCTTGCTGGAGAAGCCAGAAGTTCCTCACTGACTGTTGAGGGAACCTCATTAGTTTCTTTCCTTGGCACTGCAGTTGGGTGCTTTGCTTGAGGTAGGAGCAGTTGTTTTGCAAGGGACAGTGTTAACTTTAACTGGAATGTCTCATGTGTTTACTTAAAGCTGCATTTTGGTTTTTGGTTTGTGATTCTGATGTGGCGATTATATGCATGAATGCTGTTGTTTGTGGTTTCCGGACTGTCACAGGACTTTACCCATGCACTGAACTAGGTAAATGCAGTCTTGGTCAGAATGAAGATTAGTTGAAGAACAATGTCTCTCACAAGTGTAGTTTTCCAGGTCTCAGGAAATGTGAGAAAGGAAGCAATAGACTGGGGCATTAAAACTGGACAAAAAAAAAAGCAGTTTCCCCCTTATTCTTTTAACATGGAAATCCACCTGTCCTTGAAGCTGTTGAGCTTTAGTAAGTGTGGGGAAAAGCAATCGATTTTTTGAACCTCCCACAAACGTAACAGTTCACAAGCAGCAGCCGGCCCTTGCCAGTACTTCTGGGCATGAGCTGCGAGGGGGCTTGCCACGGTGGCAGCGTCGTTCAGCTGAGACAGGATCTCTCATGCTTGTGGGATGCTCCTTGCCACGTGGGAAGCTGGCCACTGCATGTGGGTCCAGGGCTGGGGCCCGAAATGCTGGCTAATAGACTATTGCAGAAGCAGCGAGCTGGGGTGAGAAGATAAATGGCAGGGCATGATTGCTTCGAAACACCTGCATCTGAGGAAAGCTTTGAGACTTGCCACAAGGTCTGCAAGTGTGCCCTGCCTCCCCGTGGCACTGCTTCTCAGGGTTTAAATGAGTAAGCACTGGCAGCGTGTATAAAAGCAATGGGGCATGGTGTGGAGGAGGTGCCAGGTGCTGGGTTGAGGTTTTTTGTTTGCAGTGAAGTGTGTCAGATGGCATACATCAGACAACGTAGATGGCATCCTGGTGCCCCAGAGCAGATTTACTGCAGGTCTGTTCGACTCGCCAGTTCACTCCTGGGAGGATGAGTCCTCACCTTGGAGCAATAGGTGCTGGGGAAGGCAGTGCCATCCCTACTGGGTCTACTGCTGCCCTTCTGGTTCACCTTTTTCCTTCCCATGTTTCCGGCACTAGATGGAGAGCAGCTGTTCAGCGAACGATCGTGTCTCTCGTCTTCAGTCATTCTGACTTCCTCAGATGAAAGACAGTATATAAATACAACTATTCTTAGTCTGGCAAGATGTGCTTCAGTGCTAACGCTTGCTTTAGTCTGTCTATTGGCCTGATGTTAAAAAGATAAACAGAAGATTGCTTGTGTGAACGTGACATGTTCATGCTGAAGGGGCGAGTTCCATCTCTCCTTCTCTTAACACTGAGGTTAACAGAACTGGGAAACTCATCACAGTGATACTTTGTGGCAAGCAGGTCCTAGGAGTGATATTCCAATGCAAATAATTCGCTTGCCAACAGAAATTAATTTCATTTATGTGCTTAGAAGCAACACAGGATCCGTCATCTAATCTTCTCCATAGGCTAATGTTTCCTACCTTTAACAAATATAGGTGGTTCTGGGGTTCTGTTTTGTTTTGTTTGTTTGTTTTTCTTTTTTCTTTCTCCTACACACCTTTACAAGAGAAATAGTTTTAGCTGTTTTCAGAAGCAGTCACTGTAGCTGAGAGAAACCTCAGCCTACGCAGATCCATCTCAGCATCCATAGCATCCATAGTGGCTACCTCTACTGCGTAGAAAGATGGACACCACACAGTGTCCCCAGCCCTCCACTGCCCTGCCGTGTCCTGCCTGGGGAGCAGAACCTGTCTCCTGTGTGAGGGCTGAGTGGGAGCTGGGATGTGGGATGCAGTGGCAAAGGGCATGAATCAAAAGAGAGTGCTGGACCGGCACACACACACACAGGAGCTTGGGGACACCTCTAGGAAGATACATAAAACCTTTCCTTGGTCAGGAAGAGGGGTTGAAGGGACTTACTGTGCGTCCTGCGGTTTTATTCCAGCAGCAAGTTTGCATCTTTGGACTGAAGCGACCTTCGGCTGCCCAGGCAGATCCTTTCCATGGCAGCAGGCTCAGCTCACCCTCTGCGATAACCATTTTCCACCACATGCTGCAGCATCCTCTTTTCCTCTAGGCCTTCCTTCCCTCATACAGAGACAGCAGGCTAGAGAGTAAGAGAAGAAACCGCTACCCCTTTTGGTAACCGAGCTTTTGCACTATTTTCTCCATGCTCCATATTTTGGCAAAGCTGAGAGAACAGCCAGAGCAAAAAGTGTATGTGTAGCTCCTCTCTCTGTTTCTCTACATGCTTAGCAAGCATCCTAATTTGAAATCTAACCAAGCCAGCTTTCCCATTTGTACTGTTATGTAAATAACAAAGACAGGCAGGTTTCTTTTCAGTTTGCTCGGAGCAAGCAGATTTCTGCTCCGCTTTGTAAAGACAGTTCCCTTTGGGAAAAATTAAGTCGCTTTTGGTGGTCAAGGTCTCATCATCCTTCTGGCTCCATAAAGGGGTTGTCTGAGCTGCTGCCATTTGCTGCTCTGTGCTGAGCAGGTCCCTGTAGGCTCTCATGGCAGCTGCCAGAGTCATCTTGGGAGGTTTGTACGCAGGGGTGGTTGGCCTTCCACTCTCCATTTTCTCCAGTTCCAGTTCCTTGAGGTTGTTCCTTGCCAGTTCCTCAAAGGATGCTGGCTGTCCACAGCTCCTCTCTTTGCGTTTGGGTGGAAGGATGAAGGGTGCTCCCAAGACTCATAGGAAGGAGTTAGTCTCAAGTGGAAAATGTACTGGATTTGAGGGTGAAAAACCTGCAAAACCATTTGGAGGAGAGAGGCAGAAGTCTGTATCTTTAAGTAGCATTGGCTTATCTTCTGTTCGCTTGTGTGCATTTTGGACAGGTTAAGTTGTGGTGTTGGAGAATAACCTTTGAGTGAAATATTGCTTAGAGCAGCACACAAAGACGTGAGGTTTAGGACGGTATCTCTCTGAAGATCAGTTTCAGTCTTTAAACCCATTTCAACTATGCTTTGTGATCTGGAGGCTGCCTTATGCAGTGAGGTGTCGGCTCTTCTCCCTTTGCAGATTTCTGAACGCTTGAGATTACTTGATATGATGAACCGAAATTACGTGATATGATGCTACAGTGACATTTATTAGGCTTTCTTTGTGAGTAAAATTCACAAAGAAGAAATGGTGGTTGATCGTTCTCACATGAAAAACTGTCTGGTTTATGTTTTAGAGCTAATGTATTTAATCATAATGAAATGATGTTGGATCACCTCTGCAGGGTACGTGTCCACCTATGCTCACCACAGCCCCTTGCTAGAAGGCCAGACACTATCAGTGTTTTGATCTAGGCTTGGATCCTTCCTCAGATGCGTTCCAGCTTGTGAATAATGTAGTTATCATACAAGCAGTTTTATGAAGGCTATAAAAAGAAGTTCCGTATTAGGTCCTCTATTTGCTATTAGACCAGTTGAATTCAAATTAATTTTTTTTGTAGTTAAAAATAATTTAGATATGTTATTTCAAAGGGACTTACTGGACAATATGACTTTTCAAAAAGTCCCACATTTCTCTGACAGTACTTTTACAGCATTAGAATTCAGTGGAGTGGCGCTGATCTGAAGTCCGGTGCTCGAGCAGGCCTGAGAAACAGAAGATGGTATAACGCATCAGGCAAAGGGACTGAGGAAAAGAGGAAGGGGAACATATCCTTTGTGGTTTTATTTTATTTTTTTTTTTTGGTTGGGCTTTGTTTTTGGGTTTTTTTGAGGTTTTTTGTTTTTTTTTTTTTTCCTTTTTTCCAAACTACTTGTATACTTTAGGGACTTTCAATTGCTTTGTGAGTCTACAAAATACAGCTTGGGGATCACATTCGCTATTGAACAAATACCAATTGTAGGATGTTGATGGAGTAATCTACCATTGATAAAACCATTCTCAAGAGCAGTCAGCCCCCTCCTGTGTTGTGAAGATGTGTGGGGTTTGGCTGAGCTAGAAAAGCTTCACTGGATAAAACCAAAATTGCCTTTTGTGAATATTCTCACCTGAGTGTCCTGAAACAGCCTTGTCCAGAAAAATTAAGGTTAAATACAGCTGCTCTTTAAGGACTATGGTCAATTGCATCCATTTTTGTTCCATTCACAGAAGAGAGTAATACTGAAAATGTAATTTTAAAAGGAATTATTTGGGGTGGTTTTGGTTAGCACTTGATTTTTTTTTTTTTTTTTCCACTAGGATGATGCTTCTTTGGCTTTACAGTACAGCTGAGTCCCTGGGGTGAGACCTAGGTACGTGAGGGGTTCCCGGTCAGGTTCCCACTGCTTTTTTGTGTATTAAGAATAACATCAAGAGAGAAGAAATCTCTTCTGTTGTGCAGTCTGAAAATAGAAATTGTGAACTTGTGTATTGACTCAGGAAGGCTTTTATTGTTGTTTCTTAAACGTCAAATGCTTTTCAGTTTTATTCATCAGCAAAATCGTTGTGCACCTTTTCAAGCTGCAAGAAGTTTTTCATTGCTTTTGTCCCGATATAAAAATAGAACCAACTGGAGATACTCCAGAGTTAACAGTAGATTTCACAGAGGAGACTGTATGTAAAATTATGATTTAGAAAGAACTGTAATCTTAGCTGCAGGTCAAAGACAGAATTTAAGTGTATTATTTAAATGTAAGTTCGTCTTGAATTCTGTCTTTCAGTTCGTCTTGTGCTAAAGATTCGCTTATTGTAATAGCCCTGTAAAACCAACACAGCTGGGCTCTCTTCCTTCTTTCGCTTTTTTTCAGAAATTTCAAATATGCTTAGACAGGCAGTTCTCGTTTACATATATAACAGGCAAAACTTAGACAAATGGAGTTATATATAAAATCATTTTTGGCCAACAAAGAAGTAGCACTGATGGCAATAAATGGAAAGAAAGTAATCCAATTGAATTTTCAGATTCTGTGCTCTGAGTTTGCTGCCAGGTATGGCATGAGCAGACTGTCTGTAGACCAGTTGTATGTAGTGGATCTCACCACTCCCCATTATTACAGCTGATTTTCATAAACTGACTTCTGTTTCCTTTATTGACAAGATTACATTGATTTCCTTTTGTCAGTGGAAGTCTCTCCCTGCCTGAGTGTGATGGGACTTGATCACTGACCAAGCATCAGCATGAGTGAATCCTGTCTCCCTAGCCCTGGCAGATCAAACTTTGATCTGCCCACCCACGAATGGAAGAGTCCTTACACACTTTTCCTTTCTGCCAGCTGCGTATGTGCACTTGTTCCTTTGAAAATTAGAAAATTGTCTTTTCTAAGTACTTCATGATAAATGAGTTGAAGACAAAGGTACTGCTTCATTAGTCCTGATTTTAAATATAGCCGTGTGCGATGGGCCAGAGTTGCTGCTGCCCAGTAACTTTTAGGCAGCTAGTGCATTGCCTCAGTCTTGCACTGTGCTTGCAACAGAGCTACAGACAACCAGTGCCATAACATCAGCAGCACTAAGGGATGGCTTTTTGTCTTGGAGGAGAAAAAAACAAGTGAACCTGCATTTGCTGAGAGTCACACAACAGTAGAAAGGGATATCTGGAGCCAGTTCCCTTCTAACGCTAGATCAGATCAACCATGAATTTGTCTGGCTATATCTCGGAAACCTCCGTGAGAGACTATTAGAAAGCTTCTCTGGGTAACCTCTTCCAGTGCTGCATTGCCCTCCTAGTGAAGAAGTTTTTCCTAATATTGGACCTGAACCAAGGGCCATTCCTCCTTGTTATATTGTTGGGAACTACTGGGCAGTGCTTGGCTCCATCATCTGTCACTGCCTTCCAGCATGCTGGATGAAACCAGTCCAGCTCCCTCATCACCCATTGAGTCTGCATAAAAAGGCCAATATTATACTTTGTGCTTTAAAGTGCTGTGTTTTTGCAGTCACAAATTGCATTTATGGTAATGTAAATTTTCAGATAGTCGGCTGATCAAAAAAGCAAGAGCTCAGAGCATTTTGGAGGAAAGATTGTAGGGGATTTAATGGGGGGTTGTCAATAATTTATGGAGAGGGTTTCCACAGAAAATTTATTAAATTATCCAGACTTCTGGGTTTGATAATCTTTCCTGGGTTTAATTTTTGTGTTTATTGCTGTTTATTCCGTTGTACTTGATTGCTGTAGATACAAACCTGAAGTAGTTCCTGGGAACGAAAATCTCCAACTAAGTCTTGGAGCTGTTTTAAGGAGAAAATGGTAAAGGTTTCTGATGAAATAGGTAGATAAGAATCACACACTGATGTCAGATTAGGGAATTAAAATGTATTTTCAAATTATATACTTCATATATACTCATATATATTCATATATACATATTTGGTAGAACATGTTGTTTCTCACACATTTCATATGCAAAGTACCGTGAAAGGTGCAAAAAAGAAAGGTTAACTCATATTGAAAAGTCTGCAAGTTTCTGAATGATTGAGGCAGTAGCAAATAATGTTTTGAAAACCTGCTGTTTTGGAAAGCTTTTTCTCTTGCCCCTCTGCAGATAATGGTGAAGATGATGATAAAAACCTTTCTTTGCCTCTGAGATCCTTGTGTGCCTCAGCTATGGTCATAGTTTTAATACTGAAAAGTTTTAAAATGCTTGTACATGAGGCCCAGTATTAGGTATGTGCAGCTGCCCACTTGCACAATCAGTCATTTCTATGGGAATCGATTGATGGCAAACTGCATTTTCAAAACCGGCCGCCTTTCTTTTTAATTTGCTCCAGACATAAGATAATTTCTTTTCACCTTTTGAATAAAGGGAACATCTGCCCCAGAATGAAGACTTGATTACAAGCAATCTTAGACCATTTTTACAGTTTTTTGTAAAAGGCACAGAAACAGATTTCTTGATGTGAAAGTGTTTCTGGCTAGGAGCATGAACCATGCCAACATAATGGTGGGCTTAAATTGCAACAGGGAAGCCTTTAGACTCAGAACCAAACTTGCAAATGGTGTTAAGGGCAGTGACATACCAGAAGCGCAGACTGAGAAGGGTTGAGGCATGTTGAGAGACGTTTTGTGAAGTGTACAGTATGGGCTAAAAGGATCTCTCTAAGGAAGGAGGGGGGTAGAGCTGGTCCAGTCTTCCAGCTGGGAGCGAAACAGGCACTCCTTATTTTTCTGTGATGCAGAGCTTGCTTCCCTCCTCCAAGAAAGAATAAGAATAACAGGCAGAATAAATTCATACATATGTCACATTTTATCTTTGATAAAGATACAGTGATGTAGAAATAGATTTCGTCACATACAGTCTTTCATGCCATATTTGAAGGAGTTCTTTTGGTTTTCATGTGAAAAACCAGTTTTAAAATTGCAGGACAAAACCATGCTGATTGCTTAGCAAAGATAATCAGAAATGTTTGGTGCTCAAGAAATTGCTGGTATCCAAGATACTCCATTGGGGTGGTGTCCTGAGCAATCTGTCCTCCATGAAAGAGCATGAGCTGCTGTCCTGTGTAGCACCTTTGACCAGTGTATAATGCTTACAGGAGGGAAGACTCACTATTATCCCAGCATGGCCAAACTGTTCAAAGCAAATGAGCTCTGACAGCGACTTTCTATAAGATTTATAGAAGGAAAGAGCAGTGTCAGACTTTTGGCCAGGTACTGTCTTTTAACTCTCAGATACTTTCTAAGTTAGAAAGAAGGTTTTGAATAGTTATTTCTATGTTTGGCCCTTAGCGACAACTTTCTGATGATGTTGACAAAAGCAAAACTGGTGCAGCAATGACAAAGGCTCATTTTAAGTGGCATTCCAGTGATCTGGGTAGCTTTGGTCTGGCAAGCCTTTCACATTTAGTAGATACCATCAAGGCTAATGCTTCTTTTGGTGTCATTTTGGTAATGCTGGTTCTTTTCCGAAATTTTTCTCCTTTCATCTTTAAAGGGAAGAAAAGCATGGAACAGGTTCATATTCACTGTAAAAACATTGTCTTTCTTCTTCCTGCTCCCTCCCTGCCATGGTCAAAGTCACCCTACTGCTATGTCAGGGATAATGCTCTTGACGTCCTATGAGGCAAGTGGGAGCCGAGGAAGAGGCGTTCTTCCACCACAGGCAGTCCCATCGTGTGTCACGAGGCTTAAAGATGGGACATCGTTCAATAACCTTTTTCAGGTGTGTTTTCTCACAAAACTCTTTTGCAGCAAAGTAATAAAAGATGGCATCCAGGCAGCAGTTCAGGTTGGCTAACATCATTGATACCTGAAGGAAGAGGCTGATGCTTTGTTGCAGACTGCAGTCCTTTATCATCTCCCTTTTTACCAGGTATTGTAGGTAGATTGCAAGGTGGACAGGTGTGAAGCACACCAAAAACACCACAAGGTTGATGATAATAACTCGTAAGGAGCCACTGCCTTCTACCTTTTTTTTAGCTTGACTTTGGTGATTCAGAAGAATCAAGACGTTTCGGACAGAGCAGAAAACCATCACTGTGAGTGGGATCAGAAATCCAAAGATTTCCACAGAAATAATATAGGGGGGGCTCCATGCACCGTTGGGTGACATGTTGTAAAAGCATTTAAAATTACTTTTGTTGTGAAAAACATACATTGGGATGCTGCAAAGCCAAGCTACTGCCCAGATGAAGCAGCAACTCAAGATAGCCCATTTGGTGGACCAGTTAGCTCGACCTTTAAATGGGTACCTTATGCTGATATATCTGTCGACAGTAATGCAAACAATGATGAAGATACTGCCGTACATGTTGACAAAATAGAGAGACTGTATGAATGAACACAGGAGTCCGGGCGCTGCTTTGTCAGAGTAGTGCAACTTGAGCGGGAGCGAGAGAAGCAGCAAGACATCTGCAAGTGCGAGATTGATCATGTAAACTGAGGTTTTCGTCTGTTTCTTCCGAAAACAGCAGAACACGTAAAGGGCCAGGGCATTGAGAACCAGCCCGAGAATGAAGGTGGGGATGGAGATCCCCAACCTTAAGGTCTTTGCTAATCTGTCGATGTCTGTAAAATTGCATCCCTTGCTGATGTTGGTCATTTCTCCCCTAAAATGACAGAGAGAGCAGGTTGGAAATGTGTAATGTTCCCAGTTAATACCTTGATATATCAGAGTACGATACTTTCAAACCTTTCAAACACAGTTCTTGGCTTTTTTTTTTTTTTTTTTGTTTGGAGCTATACACTTGATCAGTCTTTGGCTATTATTGAAAGTGAATCCTTATTTCAAGCACAGCATTTTCTGTTTTCAATTTGAGTGGACTGATCTGTTATAAAGAAGCCTGATTCTCCATGGCAGGTGGTCAGCATCCGCTGTCTACCATGCCCTGTAAGATAATCCCATTCACATATTGAAGAAACTGACCCATTCAAACATATGTTTTCAAAACCTGAAAGCCTAAACCAGTGCACTAAAGTGCACTGGCTGTCTCTAGTAACTTGTACATCTATTGAAATTTCTGTAACACACACGTTCAGTTTCTCCCCTACACAGAAATTCATGAAATTATTGTTCCATACTCTTATATCCATGATTCCCTAAGCATCAGTAGCTTTGCTGGTGTGCTTTCAGTACACCTGCATTTAATATGGATATTTTAGTTTCATATAATGCTTGTGTCCAATGCAGTCTTTTAGAAGGACAGCTTAAGAAAACTGGTCTTTTACCTAGGTGTAAATCGAGTAAGCACATTTTCTAGCTTGTGTTTAACTTTCAGTACTGGATAAAATTTGGGTTTGCAAGTACTTTAAATGTTAACTGATTATTTTAGATCATCTGGCAAAGATTAGCAAATGGGAGACATCTTAATAATACAGTTCTTTACAGAAGTATAATTTGTATGGAATAAGTGTTTTTACCATTCATAAAATATACATATGCTTTAACAAACTATGCCTTAAAACTGCTTTTTGGTTACCCCTCTTTAAATAAAAAATCTCAAAAAATCCTAATGAAGGAGAAGAAATTGGTAGTTAAAGTTTCCAGTCCAACTCAGCCAACCAAGTAACTCAACAGAAATTTTAGAAGTGAAAAGGTTTTAAGAAGAACTTGATCAAGAGGTGAATCTTTGCTTTGGAGGACAAAAAGTGACAGGTAGCTTATAAGGACAATCAAATGGAGCTGGACTTTGCTAAAGAAACCAAAAAACAACTAAAGATATTTTTTTTTTTGTTTACAAGGCTAAAATAAAATATAAAAAAGAGAGAAAGAAATGAAGAACAAGTAGATCTGCTAATTTTAACTGAGGAAATGGCCTTGGGTTCTGCCAAATCTTATGCCTCAGCTTTTCATAGGGATGCTGATATTGTGCTGGAGGTCAGAAGTGGGATAACTTACAGGAATCAGTGAGTGATAATGGAAATAACCGTGTCTGAGCGCAGAATGCACTCAGAGCTCCATTTGCTTGTATTGGGGAAAACGGTTTATTTCTAGCTCAGACTACGGAAAGAAAAGGCATATAAAATGTGTATGTTATTAGCATATCTGGAAAAGGATCAAGCTAGACTATTGGTTGAAGGAAAGTGTCAAATGGGATTAAAGCAATTCTCTGACTGTTGAGTCAAAGTTTTGTACAGATTTTTAAAGAAAACTCCTAAGTAAAGCTTTGGCAGTTGTTGCCAGGCCGTTATCTTCTTTGATGATGTATCTGCTTTCTCAGATAAGGGAAAGGCAGAAGATTGAAGGCACTTGCAATTCAGCAAAGTGTACTAAAAATAACTAAATAGCACTAGAAAAACTGAGGGTTAGAACAAGGACTGTTAAGTACGTGAGGAAATGGTTGTGAGAAAGCTGATGAAGACTAAAAACGGGCTGGATGCAGGTTACTGGGGGGATTTACAAATTCACTGAGACTACTTCTTGGCAGTGTTTCCCCCAGTGCCCCCATTGTAGGAGCGAGTGTGACCTGCGGGGAGGTCAGGGGATGGATCCAACTGCCAATTCCAGAGAATTGGACTGAGCTGCATGAGTGGGACTGTTGCAGCTTTGTGAATTTAGGAAATAGCAAAAGGAAATTGGATTGTTATCAGTGGGTTTATCTGTCAGAAATGAGAATAAAAATAAAACCTTGGTTTGTTAGTCAATCTGAGATTGAGTCAATCCACCCGAGCCAGAAATGTCTGGCAGCTGCTTACAAAAGCAGTTGATTGTGGTACGTGAGAGGTGAGACAATTCCATACAGGTGGAGCTGCATTGGTGCCCCAGGTACGAGGGATTATTGTAGGCAATTATCATTGCTGGCTGGACAGGTAAGGTATAGGAGCGTTGTGCTGTTGTGTGAGTGTGTCTGTCCGGTGGCAAAGAGCATCCATTTAGCTGGGTAAAAAGCCAGGTGACATTAAACATTTTGGGGGAGTGACAACGCCTGTAAATCCAGGACTTCATGTACTATATAAATATATCAGAAAATTGCTTGTAATGTCTCTTAAAAGTATGATTTTTCATTCTGCTTTTACTTAGTTTCTAATTCACTGGATTATTTTTTTTTAAGAATTCATTGGTACATAGCATCACTCCTGAAAATGGTTAATTTCAAGAAAATGTTATCCAGCCTTTAAACTGGTAATTTCGAATACTCCAATGGACTGCCTGATTCTCAAAAACTTGGAGTTTTTTATCATTTTGCCTCCCCTCAAATTTAAATTTCACATCTTGAGTAATCCAAGGGAGTTGCTTGTAATCAGTTCACAGAGTAATATGTTTGCCCAAAATTATTTTAATTCATTTTAATTTACAAATAACCTTGCAGTCATTTCATAAGAATCATCTTTACCGCATTGTCCAAATTATTAGAAAAATACTGATGATACTGAATCTGAAAGATACTGAACCATAGAAATACATCTTTCCTGTATGGTAGAGACTGATTAGTATCTTAGTGGGTAATCACTAATCATATAGAAGTTTCATACAGATCATGTTTCCTTTGTTTGCTTATGAGAATTTCTTTAGAGATAGTGTTTGAAGCTTTTTTCCCCCTCCTACACCCCGTTCCCCAGTGCTGTCAGTGTGTCACAGAAGAAAGTTAAATTACTTCTATTTCAGTCATTTTCAGATGAATCTGTGCAGATTGTTACTTACCGCTGCATTGTCTTCTGGGTGATTGCAAAGAGATGCTGCAGTGGGTGATTCCAATGTTTTTCCAAATACTGAAACCAGGCTTAGTGATGTACCATTTCCTAAGTCCTTCTTTTCCACTCTCTCTTAAGAGACCGGCACCACCTTAGCTCTTTTCCAGTCTTCTGAAAATTCCTCTGTCCTCCAAGAATTTCCTGAAGGAATTGCGTGCTGCTCTAGAATTGTTTCAGACAAGTTCTAGAAGCCAAAAGGTAACATAAGAACCTGTAATTAACACTCCTTGAGGGAGCGTGTCTTAGCTGATTCAGACCCTGTGCCATCACTTCTCCATTTGTTCTCGATTTCTCCTACTGAGCAAGGATTTTCCAATTCCTATGGACTAGTTAGGACTAGTTAGGTGTTCCTTGGGTTTACTAAGAGAAGGAGCTTGTGGTTAAGGTAGCGGCAAAGGTCTACTGACCCAAGAAATGGAACAGCAAAGTTTTACAGTACTAGCTTTGCTAGGATTTTTGCAGCATGAGTAGTTTCCTCTTTGTAGCTCAGATCTAAGTCTGTCTGGTTCTAGTTGGGATTCACACAAATCTGTATGTTAGCACCGATTGGGGATGACAGATTAAGGATATTCTTATCCATGAAAGCTTCATTAGCAGGAACATCCTCATCATAAAACATATAACTTACTGTACACATACATGTAGCTTTAATAGTAAGGAAATGATAATCAGATGAAAGAAAACAGCAAACCGATCATTCTTAATCTAGCTATACTGCAAAAGACGAATAAGGAAAATTCAGGTCACTGCTTCAGCAAGGACTTTTGCAGCATTTACCATAATTAGCCTCCTAATCAATGCAAACCAAATAAAGCTACCATTATGAAGAAAGCTTTGTTTATATCTATTTTCTAGAACGTTATTCATGTTAGATATAAACTATTCTCTTGTGGATGCACAGAAGAAGAGTAAAAAGGCTTAGTGCAATGAAGAGCAGTAACGTGTGTTTAGTGACATGATTTAGTGATGTGTTTGTTGTTGTTGTGGGTTTGTTTTTTTTTTAAACAGAATTAGGTTGATGGTTAGACTAGATGATCTTAAAAGTCCCTTCCAACCTAGACAATTCTATGATTCTAAGTCCCACATCTGCCATATATTTAATCTGTAGTTGGATGATTTCTTATCATTTTATTCTGAGTATTTTGATCACAACAGAATATATTTATGCTTATCACTAAAGCAGGAATCTTTCTTTCTGCTCTAAGCTAAGCAACACTACATCTTTGATCTAACTGTTTGGTATCTATAAGAAAGCTTAAAAATAGTGCTCTGCAATCAACACTGCTATTAAATTATTGGGAAAAAAAAAAAGCTATTAGTTAAAATATTAATTACTTTACCTGTACCTCAGCAGGTAGATCAGCAGCATTGCTTCAGTCCAAGTTGTTCTATAAAGCACAAGAGGATTTGCTTACATACCATACCCTACCAGTACTCTTACTAAATGGCATAACCACATCCTTCTCCTCTTCCCCCACCCCCCATTTCAAAGCACACTTTATGTTCCTTGCACAGGCAAGTGAAGGTGAAAAGAGTGTAAAGACTAGAATCCTCAGCTGCTCTTTCCAGTCAGTAGTCAATGC
The DNA here is from genome assembly GCA_033628505.1 of Tringa tobata. Taxonomy (NCBI): domain Eukaryota; kingdom Metazoa; phylum Chordata; class Aves; order Charadriiformes; family Scolopacidae; genus Tringa; species Tringa tobata. The sequence continues at coordinate 1,618,856 of JAHREE010000043.1, forward strand.
AGGTTGGGGAGCAGTTTGTCTCTTAATGCCAGGGTTGGTTTTGGACTGGACTTTACCTGGTGTGAAGTAGCTGAGAGCTTTTATGGGCTTGTGGTGGCTACCTCCAAATTTCCAATTTTCCCTTGAGCGGGAGGGGAGATGGGTAAATGGAAAGTTGTAGGAGAGGCTGTCATAGAAATTGGGCTTCTTCCCCCAGTTTCTGCTCAATTTGCATAGTGGAGATCAGCAGTTCAGCTCTCAGATGCTTCTGAAAGATACAGCTACTTACACGCATGCAGCTGTTAAACTATTTAAAGGATATGTGTCAGTTTTAACTAGTTCAGGTGTTTAATTCATAACTGCAAGTTGATAAACAAATGCTTAGTGTCAAGAGGAGTGAGGTATACGGAGCACTAAACCGGTGCCCTATGTTTGAGTCACACAGTAGCCAGGACACACTTTGCTTGAAATGAGCTTTCAAGGTTTCTCTATCAATAGGACTTTCCTGGTGAATTCTGAAGCTTTTCCTCTCCTCTGGGAGATGTCATGCACTGTACACCTTTTGGAAAGGTAATTGTGCTTGCAAAGAGTGAACAGCAGGAATATGGGCGCATTCATCTACTGCTGTCTTCAGGAGATAGAAGACAAGGGTGGGACATAGCAAAGGACCCCAAGTTGCTGGTCTCCTCGGGTCCTGGCCAGCTGTGGCTTGGTTGGGACTGGCGTCAAATGAATGTTTGTGGTTACATAAAGTGACATAATGTACTGAAAAAAAGTTAATTGCTGTTTGATGACAATGCTACATTCTCATACATAACGATTTTATCTCCAAGCAGCAAAGCTGGCAGGAGAATAAAACCCTAAGTAGGGGCTCATCTGTGTATGTCATATGGATGTTTCATATGGCTGAGTGCAAATAGTGTCTCTCTGGAACCCCTCTGGGTGAAGTGTGAAACTTACTTGCTAGTGCTGAGAGCCACTCTTCTGACTTGTGGACTGCTCTTTTACCTTACATACAGAAACCCTTTGCTGTGGTAGTAAGCACAGAAAAATAAAAGCTCTAAGTGACATTTTTCAAATCGCCACCTGCTTTTGGAAGTAATTTGGTTTTCCTGGGGAATTTCTGTGCTTTCTGTAAAAAAAGTAGCACCACCATTTGTACTATAGGACTTGGAGAAGAAAAAACTTGCAATTTCCTAACACGTTTTTTTCTTCTTGTCTCATCTGAAAATGAGATTTGAAGAATTGAAAAAAAAGAAAGCAGAACTCAAACAAAGTTTGGATAAACCTTGTAAGAAAATCATGTAGCAGAGGAAATGAAGGCACCATGGTTCATATCACTTGGGAAACACATTATGGAATTGGGAGGTTTCAACTTCTTTTCAACTTCTCTCTTCTCAGGGCTGTGGGCTAGCGACAAGTCTCAGTAATGGGCTGTAACAAATCTCGAGTCACGAAAAGGAATCCGAGAGTGCAACTAAATATTAGCAGAAAACAAACACGCTACAATTATGTGTGACCTTTGAATGAATTATTCTGTGTCATGTTGCTGCTGAAATGGGGTTGCTTTTTTAATCCTCTCACAATAGGTATATTTCAGACTTAGTTTAAAAATTAATTTTAATAGTTTGTGGTGCCTTCAATCCCAGCACTAGGTTCATTCCTTGCGGTTCTATGAACTTCCCACTTCGTATCACTTGGTGCAGCAGAGCTAAAAAAAATAATCAGCATTTCTGCACACATCAACCGCATGTTTGCTAAGTTGGTAATTTGCTTGTGATATATCTGAGGTCACCGCTTGTAGGTGAGCGCATAATCATTAGTGTGCATATAATTCATTCTTTTGCAGGTTGGCCTTTTTGGTTTAAATTAGGACAACTTTAATCTGGAGCGTATTTAATGAGGGCAAGTTATGAATGACTCACTCCCACACCTGCGGATATACTATTGGCTGAAAACTAGAGCTTGTTTGTTCCCTGTCTTTCAGTGACTGCTTTTGTAATTTCTCCCACCAGGTGCTACGTGTGAATATGTTCAACAGGAATTATTTCTGTACTCCCTTGTGCTCCCAATGCCTTTATCACCCAGCACGGCTGCTTGCTAAATGCTGAATTCCAGTGACCCAGACGTCTGTATGGCTCTGAGGTTTTCAATGGGAAGGAGAAGGGCTTTGTTTGTTTCAGTTTATTTTTTTTTAATTAACCACGAAAATGTGATGGATGTATGTTGTTTGCCCTGCCTAGAAACAGCAACCTTATCAACCGTTTCAATGAATAGTTGCTGGAAGAACCTAAACCAAACTCTGAGTAACTAAAAGGAAGTGTATGTGCACAAAATTTATAACCCTTATGGGAAAGATGAATATTTTTTTTTATTATTATCTTGTGTTTGTTTGGTTGTTTGCTTTTGTAGAGGTTGGTGAGCTTTCTCCATTTTTTATCCTCTAGTTGCAATAAGTGCTGCTCTTGCTAAGTCAGGCAACAGCGGGCAGCGCTTGTCATTTTCAAGGAATCAAAATCTCTTTCAGAAGAAACATGTTCATACTGTGCAAAACCACATTCATTTGCATTACAGCATCGTGAATTCTGCTCTTCCTTTTTAGGGGAAAATTTATCAAAGTAGTTTTGCAGTTCAGCTTTCACAAATGTCTAAAATATGCGTTTGCTTGTACTTACTGGCCAGAATGGAATAAGATGCTCAAGTGCAAATGAATCAGATTTCGAAGGTTGGGTCCAATGTGTTTCTGTGCTGCTCTGAAGGCATGCGTGACTTCTTGTTCTCCTAGACAGCTATAAAATACCATCTCAGGTAACAAGACTTAATAATCCAGAGCAAAAAGTGTCAGGAAAAGACATTGCCTGGTAGAGAGCTAGAAGGTGAGTGAAACACTGTCTTTGTCCCTGTGAAGAGTGCTTGATGCAGTTGGAAAACAGAAGGCTTATCAGCTCAGACCTGAGTCTCAGTTATCTCCTGTGTTGTGCTGTGACTGGCTTCTGATATTTTTGTGTGTGTTTAAAGGTTTCAAAACCTGGATGGCCAAAGTGAGTTAAGCTAACAAGTCTTGTTCTGAGCAGGCTGCTACAGCTTGCTACCACAAAAGGGATTGACCTCTTCCTTTGCTGGGGACTTCATCTAACTTCAGCTGAGCAGCGGCACACTCCTGGAAAGGAGAACTACACAAAAAGCTCATGTTTCTATCACCTACCCAAAGTTGTACGTGTCTAAAACCAGGTAAATTGAAGAATAAGCTCAATTTTCATTGGTGACTTAGAAATAGTTGTTTATACTTGGGGTGGAGTACAGTTTTTTCTTTATCTGAAGGCCTTTCACTTCACACTAGTGCTCTTTGGGTTGCTGAGTGCTCTTTTCCTCATCTTCATAAGCAATCAAAGCCCGGCTTACAGTGAACTGTCTTAATTGCACACTTGGGAGCTTTGGATGGCTAGGGGGTTGTGTTTTTCTCATGTAGCCACTTTTTTTTTTTGCAGCAATTGCAGGGGAGTTCAAAACTGGAAATCAGGAAAGCTGACAACTGCTGTATTTTATGGGCAACGGCCACCTTCAGCTTCTCCAAGCTGAGGCAGAGACCTTTAAAAGCAGCCCAGGACAGAGCCAAAAGTGCAGTTGTTCTTGGAGCTGGCCAGCTATGAGTGTAGATTTGGTTTTGACTGCATTTGAGAAACCTTACAAAGGTTTCCTAGGGTTTTATGTTGAGAGGAAAGGAACTGGCCAGCGTGGTGAGCAGACAGTCTCATGCTAGTACGGTTCAGCGAGCAGAACCATGAAAGTAATATTTAAAGGTACAGAATATCTTCAGCTGCATCTGAGTCAGAAATTCACCAACAGGACACCAAGCATGTAGGGTGGCATCTCCTTAATAACTTCAGAGACCTACAGTCTACAACTGAGCTTAAATTATAGTTCAGTTTGATCTTTCAGACACAAAAAGGCCAGTTAGACGTGGCTAGTGTCAGCCAGGTGCCAATGAGGACATGCGTTTTGTGGCCAGTCTGTCCCTGCTCCAAGACAGGGAGACAGCAGCTTGCATCTAGCCAAAAGCAATTCTGGTCGTGGACATACCAATAGGCTATAACTTTTCTTGGGTATCTGTAGGAAGGAGCAGCCAGTCAAGCTGTGAGCTCAGCTTTAGGGAAACTGTAAGAATAGACACAGGGCTTCCTGCATTAATGTGCTTTGTTGGCTGCTCCGTGAGATTTGCCAGCACACCCCACCTGTGCCAGCTGGCCAGTCGAGAGGGTTTGTGGTTGCTCAGTATAGCTGGGCTGGTCCTGGTACAGCACAGCACACAGCGATTGCCATCCACCAAGATGCACACAGTTCTTACAGGTGTTTCCATGGGATGTATATAGACTGCATCTTTCCAGGAGGCTTCTCAAAGGGGAAAAATGTGAGGCTGCTATGTTGATCTCTTAGAACAGAAAAGATGTTTTGTATAAGGAAGGTGGCGGGCTCACTGAGCAGTAGCACTACCCAAGGAAATGGAAGGTGTGCACAACCATCAGCTAATTTCAAAATCATCCAGTAAAAGAAACTAATGGTTAGCAGCAGCGTGGCTACAAACCCAGGACCTGGGCAGAGAGACCACATGGCTTCTTAGCAGGCTTCCTGAGCACTCAGGCTTCTGTAGGTTATAAAATCATATTGCAGAAAAATAAGATATTTCTCTACTCTGTTTTACTACTCCAATGGCAGTGTGTGATTATTGCCACATAAAGAAATAAATTATTCTTTTTCCTGACACAGGTCAGAGTATTGTTATCCTCACCCATCTACACCATATAACATAATGCTCTGATAACTGGCATATCTAGTTTGGCTTTTTTGTTTGTTTGATTGTTTTTTCAAAGAAAAACATTTCTTCTCAGCCTTTGTATTGCATTTGGTAATAAAACACGTAATGAAAATTATTTTCTTTGCATTTTTCATTATACTATTACCTGAGCACTGTTGACTGGACCATCGCTGTCTTCCATTTGGACTGATGGAAGTCAACCACCATCACTGCAATCTGGTGCAAAGAGACACCAGTGCAGGAAAGCTGCAAGCAGCAGCCACACTGCACATTCATGCCTTGCACAGTCATTCCTGTACCTTCAGGCAGACGTCCCTGCACGAAGGGGTAGGAGCTGCCTCATCTGCAGGGTTTATGCACTCTCAGTGCTACAACTTTCTGAAAGACCCATTTCTGGCAAATTGCTTGGACTGAAGAGGAGCTGACTTGTGTGGAAACTGTTTTTTTCCATTTCCTGTAACTTTTCCTCACCTATCTCTCCTCTGTGTGACATTTCTGGAAAGGAAGCCGTACACACTCAAGCCTAAAACTGCAATGGGTTAGAGTCAAATGAAAATCACAGTTTGGCCTAAAAGTAACATTTTCCACGTCTGAGATTTGCCCTGTTTCATTAACACAAGTCATCTTTGCACTCTGGGTCGTTCCCATTTTAGCTTATGTGTGGCCAAGTTGCCACTACCTTTGTATTATTTTCATACTGGGGTGTGTTCAGCTGTGCATTAATAAAGCATGTCTCAAAGCACGTCTCGAAGGACTGTAGGAAGCGGAACTAGCTGTGTCCCTTGGCAGAATGGCCAAAATGAATGTTGCTGTCCCAGGGACAGGGCTATTTGAGACAACAGTTGGGGATTGTTTCTCATACCGGTATTGTCTCACCTGGACAATGGCAGTTAGCATGCCCGTGGCTCTCAATGTTTGCTTAGCTTGGTTTTTCTTGAGGTTTCTGCAGTCTATAGTACAAATTGCTCCATCATGGCCCAAGTGGACTGGTACCTTCCAGCCTGTGTCTCCTCATGTTGGCACTTAGATCTGAGGATATGAGAATTGCTGTCAATCTTTCTGCTGCTGTAAGTGTCCTGACAGATCCCAGGCCACCAAACTCCCAACTTGAATCACTAACTTAATGTGCAGATGCTGCGAGTGCTGCTGAAAAATGGAAAGTGCCCAGGAAGAGCTAGTCAGACAGACACACACACACAAAAAAAAAGTTTAAGAAAATGCTTTCAGGAATCCCTGCATTTACTTCGAAGTAAGTTTTGAGTTGCTGCTGGTGCTGGTAGGGGAAACTCTACCTGACAGCGCCACCTTGGGGTAGGTTATGTCTTTGAGTTGTTCAGGAGGCATCAAGATGGAACTTGACTTTTCTGTGCTGCTGTCTCTCCCCACGTGTGTATATATAAAAGAATGTGTTTATATATTTGTGTGTGCATCGATATCGTACTGACATATTAACAGTCATTACATTGTACACGTGGGTTGCATGGACACTTACTTTATGGGCTTTATTTTGTTCTCATCTCTCCTAATCTGTCCTGGCTGACCACTTTTTGTTTTAATAAGATAGCCAGCCTTTGTGAGACAGAACTCTGTGTTATGCTGCTAAAAAAAATGCTTCTTTGTGAAAACATGGTTTTGTCTTTTCTCCCTTGGAAAGGGCAACTGAGCAAATTTCCTTATTTATTTCAGTGCAGAAGGGGTCTCTGCTGTGAAGAGAATTGACCATCCTTGAATGTGGCTTCTGAAGAGGACGGCAACAGAGGTAAGTTCAATCAGCTGTAGCTTGTTTCTTCTGTGCATGTAGGTTATCTGCCCTTGCTATCAGCGTATGGTTAGTATTTAAAACATAACTGGTGAGACTTGGATGCTGCAGAAGGGGGAGCAAGGTGGGGATGCTGCAATGTGCTGCCAGCCCATTGAGAAGTTATTGTGTTTGAGTCTAATGGTGGTTAGATACTTATTTCTTTCTGATGTGTAATGTCAGTCTGGCTGAGTTGATATGGTTGTCTTTGTTCTGGCTGCCTGCCATAGCCAAGTGTCTTTACACACAAGTTAGAGTGAATGAATGGCTTCGGAAATAAAACTGCACTTCATTTGGCTATAATCATGCCACTTACAAGGATAACCTTCTAGCTTTCCACTTCAAACCAAGTGCTAGAGACTTATTTGAAATGCTGAAAAGGTCCCTTCACTTTAGCACAGGTGCATTCCTATAAATAGACTGTGTAGAAAAGGGGACAAGAAAGCAATTTGCAAGAAAGTGAAAAACCTCAAACAAATGAAAACCTCTAAAATTAACTAATGCTAGAATAGCAGAAACTATCACACAATCAAATCAGATTACTATTTTTTTCTTTTTCACAAAGAGAAAAGGTAAGATTTAAAAAAAAAATCTTAAGGGACAGACATTTTGGCAAGGAACCTCACCAAGTTACTGAAATATAAGCCTGAGATGACAACTTTGGAATTTCTGTGGACACAGCCTCTGAAGCCCAGAGTGGTCCAGCTTGCCTGCAGAGGTTGGGGAACGTGTGCATGGGTGTCTGTCTGTCTCTGTGGCAGCCAGAGTGTTTTGAGCTTTAAAAATGTACTTTTATCATTTTGCATCCAGCTAGAAATGTGTTGGCCTATGCTAGGTGTGAAGGTCAGGTACCAGCATGGCTGCTCTCAGGGCTGGCGCTTGCTGTATATTATGTAGGGTTTACTTGTGCTGCAGTGTTGTGGGCACAGGGGCCTTTGAAGAGTCAGATAAAGGCCCTGAATGTATGCTGGCAAACTAGCTTTCTCCAAGAAGCCTCAATTTTTTTATGCTACAAACCATGTTTGTCCTAAGGGTCTGCCTCATCTGTTTGGAGTATGATTAAAGGTGTGTGAGCTGAGGGCAAGTGCCAGCCTCTTCTAAAAACCTTTCGTGCTGTTATAATCAGCTGCTCTGAATAAACCCCATTTCTTCCTGCACTGGGTGGAAAGGGTGATTTCTAAGACCAGGATAGTTGCACAGGGATTGTGCTGAGGTGGCTGAGAGACTTGTGAAGGTAGTTTCTGTTGAAGGAATTCAGTTGTATCTTTGTCTTGAAGTCTTGTGCTTTTGGGTTCCTCACTGATCCCAGGAATTACCTTATATGCATGCACCAAGCATGACATATTTTGGCCTTTGCAAATAGGGGCTTTATATGTGATGCTGGGCTTAAATTTTCTAGGTCAGAGGAAGAAGTTCCTTCACAAATCATTTCACTGATCCTAAATCTCCAATTGGGATCATTCTGCAGCACTTAGCTATACAATGGCAACTCACCATATGTGCAGCTGTTTCTCCAACTCCACTTTAAATCTGCAGTATTCCTCAAACAAGAAGCCTTTACACCCTGGATCACAGCCTGAGGGTCACCTCCCAGCTTGAAAGAGCAAAGCTTACCTGAAGATGCCTTCAGCAACTGAGCCAGGGACTTGCAGCTCGCCAGAGTCCAGTCACGACCCGGGCCTGTGCCACCCCACCAGAATGGGTGCTGGGGGTCTTCTCAGGGCCAGACCCTCTGCTCCCATGGGCTGAAGTTGCAGCTTGCAGTGCTGGCAGAGAAGGCCAGTGTGATAGAGACCCAGAGCTCTGCTCGGGGCCATGGTGGCAGAGACTTTAGGGCCTTCTCTTGTCCTGAGCAGCAGAGGGCAGTTTTGGCCTGGGGGTTGTGTTCGTCAGTCACTAGTTAAACATAAAGGCACAACTTGGTCATTCATCACGTTAGCCCTGACCAACTTATGTCAGGCTTATGTGGGGTGAAATAGGAGCCATCTGATGAACCCCAGGGTGTCTAGATGTGGCATAACAGCGCTTCTCTGTGATGCATATTGTTCTCCCTTGTTTAACAAAGAACTCTTAAACTGAGGTTAATTTAAAAGCAAACCATGTGTCCTCTCAGCTTTGGTATTCTGAAGTACAGCAGCAGTACTGCTTGTGTTTGCACAGCTCGCGGCTTGTAGAGGTGCAGCATCTTTCGTGTCTCTCTGATCTCGTGCAGTAGAGGGTAGAAATGCCTGGCTTTTGCAGCCGGAGGGAGGAGGCTTTACCTTCAGGCTGCCTTTAGATCTCTGACAACTTACAGTCAAGAAATTGGTGCACGAAACGGAGTTCTTGCACAAGAAAGCAGTAGTGTTTCCAGATTTTTGTGTAGGCTGTCTGCTAATAGGGATTAGAGTAATTCATAATGGTAGAAAGAAAATGGCTGTAGTTTATGGCTGTATGAGCATACTCTTTTAGAATGATATTTCCTTATATTATTACGAAAAGTGTTTCACTGTTTGCATCTCCTTACCTAAGACTCAACTCTGTCTACAGCATGAGTAGCTGTTGCAGGAATGAGAATCTACAGGACTGGAAGTGAAATTTAGTATTTCAAATGGCATTGACAAGTTGGATAAATAGTTTGGAAAAGAAAGTATTCAATGAGGCCTAAAGACTCATGCAAAGTTTTGCACATACATAGGAATAGTTGTGAGCACAAATACATATGTGAGCTATAAGTGAGCTTGATACGCTGCAGACCTGAAAAAGGGGATGTCGAACTTAGAGTAGATTGAAAATGGAGTATGACTGGAAGTGAAATGGAAGATTGTGCTGTTGTAGAAAAAAGTCAACATGCTTGTGGGATATGTAACTGTTCAAGGCTTTAGAAGAGCTATACTCAGTCTTGGGAGAAAAAAAGAAGGAAGGCAGGCAGGCAGGCAGGCAGGAGGACAAGCAGGCTGGCTCAATCCAAGAGACAGCCTAGAAAATGGGAGCAAACATAGCTACAGCTGAAGCACAGAAGTAGCTGGGAGTATCTAGAGCACAGATACTGAAGTGTGGAGGGCATAAATAGGTCTTCAAATACATAAATGGTGGCCATAAAAGAGAAGGGAATAAATAGTTTGCTGTATGCACTGCAGATGGGAAGAGAAATAATGGATTTACACTGCAGCTGGAAATGCTCTGGCTGGAAATTAAAATAAACCCTTCTAATGCCAAAGACAGATGAAGTTAGAAATAGCCCTTGCTTAATAAAAGCATGTTAGACAAAATTCCGCTAGTTATAACGTAGGAGTACTTGAGCTGGCCTTTCATTAGATGGTCTCTTCCTGCCTCTTCTGCAAGTAGGTGCTTTCACGTGCAAAAGATTGAGGTGAATTAGAAATCACCGTGGATAATGTCACAGCTACATATGTGTTAGCATTGAGGGGGACAGAGAAAATCTTGTCTGACTGCACACTTTGAGTACAAATCTATGTAATCCCAGGGTGGCATAAACTCTTGCCTTGGTATGAGTCCTCCTTATTTTATGCAAGTTGACAGTAGCCATTTACCAGGTGGTATCATCAGTAGATTGCTTTACTCTGTGCCTGATTTATCACAGATTTGTTCCCTGATCTCAGCAGTGGCCACAGCTGACTGAAGGTCAGGAGTTCCCCCACACGTCATTGCACTCTATAAAATGAAAACCAGCAATGGAGCACTACAAAAGATGGGTGAAAAAAGGACAAAAAAAGGCATTTTCCTGGCATTTTTCTCAGATTTCCTCAGGTGCTTCTTTGCCACGTGTCATCTGTAGGCAAGATTAAGCTTCACTGAAGCAGTCCTTCCTGGGATATTGTCTGGAAACTGAGGTAAAGGAACTTGTACCTTATTTTATGTTATAATTTTCAGGAGTTGTTTAAGGATATTATAGGTTTCACTGCTAATTCTGATATTACAACAGGTAATATCCATTGCACGGAGTGTTGTTTGGCAAAAGAAGGTAGATAATTTGTATATAATTTTGTATAATTTGACTAAACAATGTCTAAATGTTTTTAAATACATTATTCTGCTGCCAAAATCACTAGTGCTGTAAAAGAAAAGGGTGGAAATACCATCCAGGTACAGTTGATATAGATGAAACACTGGAGCTTACTACTAATTGTTGTCTAGGTCAGTCTTCTCCTGGGTGTCCATAGTTTATTTTATCTAACATGGAAAAGAATCTAGTAAATAGATACAAACAAGATATCTACTTAACAGTAAAAGACATACCTTATTTTTACAGCTTAAGAGAATCACTTTTGACAAACACTGTAAGATTCTGCTCTGTCCTTCTGAAATTTAATGATGAGAACTTGCCCCAGCGTGCTGCTTGCGCTGCAAGTAAATTAATGGTTGTCAGAGCGTTACTTTTAAGTGTTGCCCCTTCATCTAGTATTTCTAGCACTTGGGCAGCATCTTCGCTGTGGCCTCTGATCTAGACCACACGAAGGGGGTGTCGTAGGCACAAGAGCTCTCGGGGAGAAGCGTGGGAGGGCCGGGTTTAGAGCTGGGGCGAGTGTTTGGGAGGAGAAGGCGAGGCAGCAGAGGCTGCTGTCGGCAGGGGTCACTGCCTTACTGCACTGAGAGATGCCAAAGCCTCAGGGATCGGGGTGCAACGCTGTGAAAAGGGCGCTTTACTAACTCACCTGAAAGGTTCCAACCTTCTGAGGTTGGAAGCAGGTTCCGAGGCAGTGCTGCATTAGGTTATGGGCAAGTGCAGGCTGTTGTGTGCACTGGGGCCAGGCTCTGCTGTGGCCAGGGATGGCAGGTGTCCAGCTGGTGGCAAGCTGAGGCCAGGAAGGACGTCTGTTTGTCTGGGGCTGCATTCCTGTACATGGTGTCAAATGCATGTGCTGGCTCACGTGTTGTCAGTTTGCTGAGGTGGGTGTCTGGGGTCTTGGGTGTGAGAGGTCGAGCCAGTATCTCAGTAGGCTTGGAAACATCACTGCTGGCGTTTCCTCTGTTAACTTGTGAAGCCAAGCAAGAACCCTTCTTTTATTTACTTATGCTTTTTAAAAAACTTATGGCCTATGAGGTGGAAGCAGGTATGATGTGTGTTGTCGGGTGTTAACCCTATCAATATCTCTTTATGTGCCTACAAAGGACATTATACCATCTGGCTGACTTGATTACTTCATCCTGTGTACTTGCTTACCACAAAACACCCCTGTGGCCAGGTGCTTTGGCAAATCAGTGCCCTCACCTGTGACCAAAGGTGTCTGGGTCCAGTGGCCCCAGCCCTTCAGAGCCAGGGCTGTTGCCTGTGACCCAAGCTGCTGATGCACATGCTAGCTGAGGGCTGCATACATCACTTCAGCTTGCTGCAGTGGTTTCAGCTGAGGAGAGCAGCCAGGTTAAAATATTACCTTCAAAGTCTTTATCTCCAATAATTCCAGCATCCCAGATATCTCTGATAACATACACAGCCCATATGACTGACAATAATAGGAAAGTACTATTTTTATGAGGCTCTTCTCAATGTACAACAATATGGCTGGCCTTCCCAAAACTACTTCAGTGTTTCTTTGTCAGTACGCAGGATGTTTTTCATCACAGAACAAAGCTTTTCCAGAAGCGAAACCACATCAGTTTCCCTCTTTTCTCCCAGAAAAGAGGAAGTGTCTGGTCAGTTGCAATGTAGCACATGGGAGAGGTGGTGACCTGATGAACTAGATGCATCCTTCCAGGAAGCTGTCTCCAAGAGAATAGCCCTGTGAGCCAGAGGAGAGCTGCCCTGTGTAAGTGCTCATCCCCAGAAAGGGATGGGGAGCTGGGGACTTAGCACCTTCCTGCTTGTCACCAGGGGTGGGAATATGTCTGAGAGAATTGTTGTTTTTTAAGACTAGCCCTCTAATGCAGAATGCAAATGCACTGAAAAATGACATTTCTTGGTTAATGCTAGTCCCAGCATCCCCTCCTACTGCCCATAGAAGTGAGCAGCATGAAAGCATGGATATAAAGGCATTTCGGAGGAGCTGAGTGCATTTCAAAAGTGCCAAAACTAATGGATGTTTGTCTCGCACACATTTCTTTCCTTCCTCCCTTTCATTTAACTCCACTTTGGGTTTCCTGCTTCTCTCAAATCCCATTTGCTTGGTTTTGAGGTGAGCTGAGGTCTCCCTAGCTACCTGCATAAACACCTGTGGGAGGGAAGAAACTGGCTAAAAGAGGATGAGAAAACAGGATGTAGGAAATCAGTTTTCAACTGATTTTTTTCTCTTCCAGATGTGTTAGACATACTGCTGCTTGAGCATTTTTAAATGTCTTTGTAGACACCCAAGCAAAGGTATACGTTTCCAGGGACCCTCCCTTGGGCAGCCCAACAGAGAAGTCTGGCCCCAAACACCTTTTCCTGCTTTCTAAGGCAACCTTCTGCCCTTCCTCTCCCAGGTGTGCTGGCGATTTTGTTGCAGACAGAGGTCAAGGTTCCCTCTAGTGGTTTGACACTTTGCGTGCAATCCTGTAATCTAACATCATAATTTAGGCCTTCTGGAGTTTCAGAGCAATCTTTAGCCTTGGCAGCTCTAGGTGATTGCAGATGTTCTCCGTTCAGTGCAGTACCCAGCTCAGAATTTACCTGGTGGGCTCTGGCTGCAGCTGGCTCCTTCTGCTCTGCCTGCTGTGATGCTGCACCAAGCTCTGGCAGGTACAGGGACTTGTTGACTATGCTGCAAAAGCTACATATCGATGGTGTGGTTAGATTTTTAACTTTTAAAATAATTTTATGGGCATAAAAAGTGATTCTGTGGGCTTATGGAAGGCAGAAAAGCCCTGATGGGCCATTTTACATAAAGAAGCAAGCTCTGGTTTAGGAGGTCCCTAAACTACCGGCTGCAGTAACCTGGGAAAGTATCCAGTGGGCTTCCAGCCTGCCACAGCAAGGATAGTCTTCCAGCTTTGTGGTGTAATGCCATGACCCTCCAAATCCAACTGTCCCTGGGCTCAAATGCTGTAGATAGACAACCTCGCAGCTGCAGGAAGGACTGGGGCAGCATTGAGCATGGAGTGGGCTGGATTTCTGCTTCCTACCAGCCTGACTACAAGTGGAAAAAACCTCATGGGGACGCAATCTGTACTGCGAGAGGCTGATTTCCATGCGAGACTCCCTTCCTCGTGGCATGTGGGAGAGGCAGTGAGTTCGTGCACTTGCACTTTTTCTCTAGCTGCCTACAAATGAGACCTCTGTACCGACAGGAGAACACAGAACCTCACAGAAATTGCTAATAATGTGCAGCAGAGTTGAATCTGAGCCAAAGGGAGAAGCTTTGGCTACCAGTGACTGAAGACAGTTGTTCTCAAAGGCCCAGAGAGAAGTGTGGGAACGTAACTCCTTCAGACACTTGAAAAGGCCCCTTAGCACTGAAATTAATCACTGTATTGCCAAACAAATAAAAAAAGCCTACTTTAAGTCTGAAAGTTCCATCTGGAGAATATTTACTAAACCTTCTGGTTCATGTGAACATCTTAGAATCAGGAGTTTAAGAAAATAAAGCAGTTCATACAACAAAAAGATACATAGTAAACTACCCATGTAAACTTCTCTGCTCAGAAATATTAGTCATGGGAAATTCCTAATTTCTCTAGTTTTACAAGCCTAATGCATCAGGAACTAAATTTATGCAGAAGTTTTTTGTTTTCCCCTCTTGCATGCTGCAGCCACTGCCATTTCTCCATTGTCATGTCTCCTAGATGCTTACTTGCTTTCAGTTCCCCTTAAATGCTGTATGTCACACCGCTACTTTTTGTCAACAGGACAGGGAAGAACGCAGAAAAAGGAAGTGTTTTCTCTCTACACAGTCTAATGTGTTATTTATTTTTCAACTGGATAGTGAGGGTTGTTTTCACAATGTTCCTTCTCAAATCAGTATTTTAGAAATGATAGAGGATTACTCATGGAGACTTTCTTTAGCTCTTGTTTTAAAATGAATCTTCAAAATATTTTCTTCTTCCTTTTTTTTTTTCCCCGACTCACCTTCTCTAATCTACTGACATGTAGGGTTTGTTGCTCTTGTACGGGTCATTTATCAAATCAGATCTGTTAGAAATCATTTAACGGCGTAGGTTTTGTTGATCAGAAACAGGCTACCCTTGCACAGGGTGGAGAAGCAAAAGGTCATATGAGGAAGGCAAAAGATGGTTCCTCCTGCTTTTTGCAGGTTGGTGCTAAGTTGTCTATGGAGCTTGGTAATAAAATGAGTGTCATGGTCTAACCCCAGCTGGCCACTAAGCACCATGCAGCTGCTCACTCTGCCCCCATGGTGGGATGGGTCAGGGAATCAGAAGAGTAAAAGTGAGAAAACTCATGGGTTGAGATAAAGGCAGTTTAAGTAAGGCAAAAGCTGTGAATACAAGCAAACCAAAACAAGGAATTCATTCACCGCTTCCCATCGGCAGGCGGTTGTTCAGCCATCTCCAGGAAAGCAGGGTTCTGTCACACTCTGGTCACTCGGGAAGACAAACACCATAACTCTGAACGTTCCCCCTTCCTCCTCCTTCCCCCGGCTTTATATACTGAGCATAACGTCATATAGCATGGAATATCCCTTTGGTCAGCTGTCCTGGCTGTGTCTCCTCCCAACTTCTTGTGCACTCCCAGCCTGCTCACTGGCAGGGTGCTGTGAGGAGCAGAAAAGGCCTTGACCGCTCAGCAACAACCAAAAACATCAGTGTGTTATCAACATCATTGCTATCCCTAATCCAAAACACAGCACCCCACCAGCTGCCAGCAAGAAAGTCAACTCCATCCCAGCTGAAACTACAACAGTGGGTCATTGAGGGATGCTGGTGCAGAGGGGGGAGGTCCTGGACCTCAGGGCTAGGGACTCTCTCCTGCTGGTTTTGTCATTCCTGCACAGATGGGTTGGAGGAGCAGACCTTGAATAACCATTGCTCCATCTGGGGAAGAGCATTGCTGATTGGGGTCTATTAGCTACTCACCTTCCTCTCCTGGCTGTCACAAAATCTTCAGTTGTGGACCGTTCTGTTAAGGCACCTCTTGGGAGTGATTAGACTGTCTTTGCTGTCACTGGAAAGGTGGGTGACGTTGCACCAGAACTAGCAGTAAGTGTTGCTTTTAGAGAAAGCACTGAGTTTTAATGAAACCAAGGCTCCCTATCACCTGCGTCAGCATGGCTTATAAACATGTTTAACAACAAGAGGGTAAATACAAGTCTGAGGAAAAGCTCTGGTACCTACTGCTCTTATCTGTGAATTCAACGTGCTGATAAGAGAAAGTGTATGTTTTTAACTTTCATGTGTTTCCCCAAAAGTATTGCTGTTTGCCAAACCTGCTTCTTTTCCTTCGTTTTGTCCCTGCCTCACAGCAGTGCCTCAGTCTACAGCATCAGTGGAGCACCTGGGGGCTGGGCAGCAAAAGGCACTGCAAAAAGGAATGGGCTTGCGCAGCTCAGCACTTCACAAGTTCACAGTTAACAAAATTGTTCTCATGCTGTGGTTCCAGCTTCTGCCCTGGAGTAAATTCATTGTGATGATTCAGGGTCTTGGTGTGCTCACACCTCCAATATGCATTTGACAGCTGGGGTGGCAGGTATGCAGGGCAGACAGGCCTTATGGAAAGATCCCGGACTTTGGTGGTCCTTTTTTGTAATAAACATACTCTGACCATTGCATCTTAGCTTCAGACTAAAGATGTTTTTTCTTAAAAAAGGGAAGGAAAAGGAGTGTGTGTGAGACAGTGCCAAAGAGGCAGATAAGAGCTGGGTACTTCTTGCAGAAAGATTTGTTGTTGGTTTTGTTTTGTGTGTGTTTGTGTTTGTTTGCTTGATTTAGGGATTTTTTTTTGCTTTCTACCAGGTATTTTTATCGTAGTTGGTAAGACATGAAAAAACACCCTGGACAGGGATGACTGGCCCATACTGGGGCTCAGCACTGGTCAAGATAACTCTGAGTGGCAGCAACCAGCTCTGGCCACCGGAATGTGCCCCTATGACTGCTGGAAAGGCTGAGCTGCTTCTGGGGTTATTTACAGGAGAAGATGACAAAAAAAGGAAAAAAAGAAAAAAAAAGGCACCCCAAGATCTGGAAAGGATGAGTCTAAATGGCTGATGGAAAAAGTGGTGTCTTTTATAAGGCACATCTCTTCCCTCCCCATATGGTGGCCACATCTCTGCATACCCAACAATTACTCAGATGAGTCACCTATTCTATAGCTGGTAGATTGATTAGTTTGCTTATTGTTGAGTTTTTTTTGTTTTGTGTGTTGTTTTGGGGTTGGTTTATTTGTTTGGGTTTTTTTTCTATTTTTCTTTTCTTTCTGTCTGTCTGTCTCTGTTTTCCTTGCTTTTATGGAAATTCTTGTGATGCACATGCTTCCTCGCTGAGAACTGAGCTGGGTACACTCAGGCTGGGTTGGGGATATCGCAGGGCTTCTGAAAAAAGCTTGCCCTGCAGGCATGGGACCTTCCCCACCTCCTCCAGCCCTGATAGCCTGTCCTCTGTCCTCGCTGCCTCACCCTGGTCGTGTCCAGCCTTTCTAAGGACAGGGGAAACTCCTTGGCAGGGGAGTCTGGGTGGTTTTGCTGAGCAGCCGGATCCTGTGTGGCCACTCGCAGGCAGGCTGTCCCAGCTTGTGGCATATCGCAGTGATGTCAGACAGTCAGAGACTTCGGGTGATCCTTCCAAGCACTGAGTTTTGCTGAGGATGGAGCCACTTAAGGAAGGAAAGCCTCTGAAAGGTGAAAAGGAAACAGAGCTGTGCAGCACGGTGCACTCTCTGAAAAGGGTAATTGCTAACAGAACAATCTCTAAAGCTAGATTTTCATGGGGTCTTGTATGCTCCCCTGCCCATCTCTCCATGGAGGAGAGGCTCATGGCATGCCTCCAGCGCAGATCCAGGTACAAACCAAGCTGGGGAAGATAACAGGCCAGTCCCTGCCTTGGGGACAGGGCTTGCAAACCAACACCATCAGTGCCAAAAGTGGTGGAGCAGAGAAGGGCTGTTTTGTTGCTGTTGTGTGCACAGTGCCAGGAAGCTGCCGGTCCCTGTTGTTTTTCTGACACTGGCAGAAACCTTTGTGCCATCGAGGCATTCACCAGCACTAAAGGGGAGGTTTTAAGTGCATGAAAAGAAGCTCTTGTGACTTCTCTATTCTGTATATGCTGACTGACATGCTGAGCCTTTGTGCACCTGGAAATTGAAGAAACTTGGCCAAGCACAAGAGTGATGCACACCCTTCAGCATCTGGCTTATGTAGCCCTATCTGAAAGAAGAAGAGCAATTCCTCCTTTGGTCACTTTTACCAAAAAAATAAAAATTCTAAGGATGCTGCCTGGTTAGGATTCCTGTCTCAGTGAGGCAGGTGGTAGGATCCACTTCTCTTTCACTGGGAGAAGGCAGTGGGTGTCCAGGGAGGTGGGTGCTGGGATGGCCCTGCCCTGGGCAGCCTGGTGGGATGTGGGCACCTAGAAGCAGGGAAGTACATTACCTCCACAGGAACTCTATGGCAGGGCCTCCATTTCCTAGATTGTGCTTTACCTCACGGGGAAGTTGGTCAAGCACCTGCCTCTACCGAGCCCTTACTGCTGGGACTGAAACAGCTCCGAGGTCCTTGATGTGAGAAGAGAAGAATCTTAAAAAACAAAACAAAAAACCCTACCGAAACATGCATACCTGGAGCAGTGCTATTTTATTTGAGCTCCTCTGTCCCTTCTTCCAGAGCTGGAACTGCTGCAGACCACCATTCCTCCAGGAGGCAGGAGGTGAGATCCTCCTCTATGCTGCTCTCTGCCTACTGAAAATATCACCTGCTCTTCCCAAAGGGACAAAATCCACCGTTTGGGTCCAGCCAGCTGGTAAAAGAAAAATTCACGGTATGTTATTTAAGTTAGATATATCTTTTATCATTGCACAGTTTATTGCAGCTTTGAAATTTTGCAAAGTTCTGTTTCTTTAAAAACAAAACAGAAGCCAAACCCCACCCCCTCTCTAAAACTGCTAAACTACTGTGAATATAGCTGTGTCACTTGAGATGAAAGTGTGTAACCGAAGTGGCAGATAGCAAAGATGCCAGTGATGGCGAAGGGCCATGGCTGCCTGGGTGCTCCTGCCAGGCACAGAGCTTGCTCTGCCCCCCCTAGGCCTGGGCACAGGGTGGCACTGCAGGTGACGGGGGGCTGCCTGGCAGTGGGGACTGGGAGACAGCCCCTAAGGACATGTTAAATGCCACTCAAGTCTGATACAGTTGGTGCCTGGAACATGAAAGGAAACAGCCTCGAAGTACTAAGATAAAGGGCTTAATTCTTCATGATTAACCAGTTGTCATTGGGAGAGTAGAAAGGTCTTGAACATATGATGCATTCTTCCATTCACCAGAATATTAGCAAGGAAAGGAGGTGAGCAGCAGTAAAAGATCTAATTTACCATTACATTATAGTTTAAACAATAATCTCTTCCTTCCTGCCCCATGATCCCTCCTGACCTTCTTCTGCCTGTGCTGCCCTGCCTTGCCCCTGGTGGCTGGTGAGCAGTTGTGCGTTGCTGCTTCTCTGCTGTGAAACCAGATTAGATTATGCAGTCCCCTTCCTTCCGCCACCCAGGGCTCTTCTCAGAATAAATTATTGAACAGCCTCTGTGACAGGCAGAAATATAAGTGTGTTAACTTAAGCAGATCCTGAAATAGCTGTGGCAGTGCAGAGGAGCTCTGTGACCCACGATGGTGTCCTGCCCTTCTGAAGTGTGACATCTCTGTGGTGGAAACATGATGCAGAGTCTCTCTGCTGGGGCACTGAGAAAAGCTGGTGCTTCGGTCCCTGGTCGGTGAAACGTGACTTTTGCTGGAAACGTGGTGTTTCTGCAGCGCATTTTTATACAACAACATAGGGCAAGGGCTAAACAAGTGACTGTGGACTGTGGCACCCACCAAGAGCAATAGACCTACAGACTTGCTGTTGCAATTTTGAGGCTGGTAGAAGTCAGTTGAAATATCTGTGCCAATTTTTTATTGAATCAAAGCAGGGAGCCTGGCTTGAAAGCCACAGGCCAGAAAGGCAGAAGTATGAACTGTTCATCTTGGTAGAAAAATGTCAGCAGACAGAAGCAAAACAGGAGTTTTGAAGTTAGTAAAGCTTCTGGCAGACTGCTACTGGGGTTTCTGATGGACAGGGTTGCAGAAGCTGCAGCCTTTTAGCACCTTTGAGGACAAGGAATGCATGGTGTCAGACACTGTCCCCAGCTGGTACCTGTGGTCCCCACACGGGACAACTCATCCCATTGGAGTGACCTGGTGACATTTCTGAGCCTTCATTCAGAAACTGAGAGACGTAGGAATGCTTCTATCTCAAGCTAACGACAATGAGCCACCTTGATTTTCATTTCCCCAGAAGTGCCCTCTTTTTCTGTGTTTGATCACAGCATCTTTGAAGTATGTCACAGTTTTTTGGTGACAGGTTTCACACTTTCCCCCCACACCCGACATTTGGTTGAACTCTCATTTTTCGGTTAGCTGCCCTGGTTCAGTACTTGGCAGCAGGGTTCATTTGAAATGCAACAGCAAATGGAAAGCCCCCAGCAAGAAAACTGGTGTGAGACATTACCAGACCTCTGTGAGCAACAGCATGAAAGTTAGAGGGAGGTTTGGATGTGTTCCTACACTCTGTGTGTGTGTGTCCCGCCGGTGTAGCTACCCGCAGCGTGCTGCAGCAGCTGCCCTCCTGCTTTCAAATGATCTGATTTTGTAACTGCATTCAGTGCCTGTGAATGGTATCAAACTGGCTGTGTCCAGCTCTGTCATCAGTTCATAGAATTAAAACGTCAGAGATGCCAGTGCAAGGTGTTTGTGCCTCCCTGTGTCCTGTAGCTGCTGGGAGGGCAGTGTGGCCTGATGAGTGGGGTGGTGGGAGATACCTGCCTCAGCCAGCCTGCAAAGTGTACCTTCCAGCCCTCCCCAGCTGTAGCCTCATCACTTGGAAAGCATGAGGTTGATGTTGTCCAGATTTGGCTCCAGAGAAATCTGGGAAGTCTGAAAGGCAGAGAGCATTCCATGCTAAGAAGGTTAAGTTGCACATATTCAAAAGCTTGGTGGATGTGATGAGATAGCTAGGTTTTTGAAGCAAGATCAAAGCTAAGCAGGCAAGGCCTGCTCCACCTGGATATTACAGTCTCTGTGTGTGTGGGGGTAGGGGCTGTCTGCCTTCCAGGCAGTGGTGAAAGAATTGGTATCTTATTGGCAAGTGCTCAGATCCCCCTTGTCTCCCAGAGGTTGCTGGGCCCACCAGAAATGTCTGTTACTGTAGATTGCTGCTGCCTCCTCACTGCTTAATGCATCCCTTAGCTCTTCCCTGTATGGTGTGGCAGAGCCTGGCCAGATGGGTTATGAATTTAGAGGACACTCCTACTAAATCAGCTCAAAAGCTCCAGGTGGAAAAAGCAAAACAAAAGCGGGTAAGCAGAACAACATCATCCAGTTTTCTAGCTGGGAAGCCTTGAGGGAGTTTCTTGGTCCTTGTGCCATATATTTCACTCCCAGCCCATCCGAATCCCAGACTGCCCTGTACTCAGACAGACTGCTCTAATGGTGAAGAACAGAGGTTTTAGTCCTATGTCAAAAGGATAGTTTATCACATCTCTGTTCTGAGAGTGAAACATGCTCTCCTGCCTCTTTGTCCTCATTAACCTGCTCCTGAGCAGTCATTAGGAGTGATGGTGGTCCTGCTCAGAGCTGCTGTGGAGTCTGGCTGTGGCAGTGAGGACCACCCCTGCATTCCCTGCCCAGCACCATCCTGCAGTGGCACATCCTCCGTAGCCCCTCCGAGGCTCCCTCCCTCTCCAAACCTCATTGAGCACCTGAGCTGTTCAGAGGCTTTGGTGTGAGATTTCTGTGGTGAGGAAGTTTTGCTGTCTTTGGCCAGATGTTCAGGGTATGTAGTTCTGGGCAAATGGCTGCTAGAGGAAGGGGCGTTGCTCGGAGCAAGACAGATTAGCAGATTCTGTTCGGAAATGCTTTGTTTGTAGGCAGCTTTGTATCTCCTCCACCCATTTTATTAGCGGTTACTGCAGAAGTATTTTTTTCCTGCACGTCTAAAATAGCAGTTTGGTTTGTGCAGGGCTTTCATCTCACGTTGGTGAGACTGGAGGTGCAGATAAAGCACACTGGCTTCAGGTAATCTCTCAAATCACTGTGCTCTCAGCACACAAATCTCACAACGGGGAGGAAATCTTAAAGGACTGTTTAGCCTTATTGGGGAACCGTCCATCAAATTACAGTCACAAAGGTGTGTATTTCACTAGAGCAATGCAGGAGACCTGTCAGCACTAAGGGCTGGGGAGGGCAAAGTGTGAGCCCGGCTGCACCAGGCTGAGCAGTGTGAAATCACTGCCAGGGCCATGGCCACACCTTAGGCTGACCCAGGAGGAGATACCCATCTCTGCACACACAGTGCCATTTGTTGCTGCTTTGATCTTTTCCAAGAAAATGTAGGGGTAGAAAAGAGGAGAAACCAACCTTTTTAAAAGGTCTTTTTTGCAACGAGACCCTCTCCTAATTCCCCTTCCCCATTGTGCTGTGAGGGAAGGCGAGATGCTGCTTTCATATTTTGATGATGACAAAGCAGATATTCCCATTTCTACCTGAGTTTCTGGAAAGTGTGGTGAGAAGCCTACATCCCCTCAGGAAGCTGTCAGGGCTTTGCTACTGTCCTGTGCAGGTCGTGTGGGCTCTGCTGGGCAGCAGCACAGCCACTGCCCAGGTGGATGGCAGGCTCTGCTTAACGATTGCATCCAGAAGTGTCTCTCCTTGAGGGGTTTTTTCCTTTGAGCATGTTCCTTGAGTTGGAGGAATGCAAAGGCCGAGCTAGGCGTGGGGGCTGTAAGGCTGCTTAGGTGGTGGCAGGGTTTGTCCCAGCACGTGCAGGCGGATAGAAGCCCAGCCTGGGGTTGGGAGGTGTGAGTGGAGGTGTGTGCCTGGTATGTTCCATCCGGGGGCATGTGGCCTGGGGCTAGTTAGGGGTTTTACCTACTTAGCTGTTTGTGGGTAAGCGTGTCGCAGGGTAGCACGCACTGCCCTGCCTTTGGAAAGCCCAGGCTGTGTTGCAGCTCATACCCACTGCCCCTTGCTTGGACTGCGGGGAGATGAGCTGTCCCTCCTGGGGACAGGCAACAGAGCAGGTCCTGTACAACCCCTTCTCCCACCTTTTCTGTTTAACTCATTAAGAGACTGAGCTCTGTGCCAGTAATACAACTTTATTAATGTTGGTTTCTTTGGAACAGTTTGCTGCCATTTTCTTTAGACAGTCCTTTACATTGTAAGGTTGAATAGACCCCTAATACAGAGTCCTTAATCCCACTGCCCCACCCAACTCTTTGGATAGTAGTTTTAATGCCATTTGACTCAAACACTTCTGATGTAAAGTTTTTCCCCAGTACAAGGAATTGCAATTTCTTCTGACCTTGTATTACAATTGATGATCATTTTATAGCTATTATGTAGTATGAATGGTGCTGTCAAGATATCTAAAGCAGACTAAATATGCCTCTTTTGCTATGATTGTACATTATTACCACCTAAAATATAAGATGTGACTTATAAAAATATCCTTATTTCTTTTTCTGCAGTGGTTTCACTTTGACTTTTTTTTTTCTTTTTTGATATTTGGAATAACCTCTGTTTCTTTGTCACAGCTACAGCTGCATAAAAACTGACCCAAGCCAGGGGTGAGGGACAAAAAAAAACCCCAAAACTCTTTACCACTGGCTGTACTTCTTTTGGGTTTTCCAGAAAAATGAAAGACCTTTTTTGCAGGGGAAAGCTATAATTTTTCTCAAATTTGCATAAGGCAGATAGTTATCAGTGGCAACCTAGATTATTACATCAGGATCTGGATGGCTGTGGTTGTCTAATTTTCATGTGTCTGAGTCCTTCCCATTAGCAGAAAGTCCCTCCATCCCATTCACACAAAAAGAAACTGTGAAAGCCAGCGACTGAGTCCCAGTTTAAATTGAACATAGCAAGTATAAAATGTGTGCTGCGTGTGTTTTGCACTAATATGTTATGCATGGGAGCTGAACTTCAGCTTCTTCACTGATCTCAGATTTGGACTTTGCTAGCTTGGGAGACGCTTCCTTAAATTCCTTGTTGACGAAGTAGTAACAAATAGCATCCAGGCAGCAGTTTGTGTTGGCAAGGACTGAGGCGAGGTGAACAAAATTATTAACACTCTGTATTGCAGAGCAGTTGGAGCTGATGGAGTCCATTATAAAGCGAAGGAGGTGACCGAGGTAAAGAGGTAAAAAGCATACGATGAACACAGCCATGTTTGCAGACACAATGTAGACGGCCTTCCTGATTAACTTTTCCTCATGACACTTCTCATTCTTCTTTCTCATGAGTTCTGCAATGACTCGTATGGAGCAATAGCTCAAGATGATCAGTGGTATGAAAAACCCTATGATAATAGCACACAGTGTGATAACTGAGGGCTTAACGGAAGATTTTTCAAAGCAAAGTTCATCTGGTCCTCGGTGCTCTAACTTTTTAATGAGGGCCATCGCACTGATGATGACTATCCAAAGAAGTCCAGAGGCAAAAGCTGCCTTCAGTGGCGATCTCAGCACCTTGGCTTTCAAAGGGTACTTGATTGCAAGGTATCTATCAGCTGCTACGACAGTGATGATACCGATGCTCATTAAGCGGTTTATGAAATAGCCGCCTTCCAGAATCAGGCACCAACTACCTACCTTCAGCTGATGGAACTGGGAGAAAGTCTTCAAAGGCAAAGTAAAGAGCAGGAAGCAGTCAGCCACAGCCAAGTTGACCATGTATACTCTGGTTTCTGTCCATTTGCCGAGTTTGCAGCAGAACACCCACAGTGCCAACACGTTCAGTAAAATGCCCAAAAGCAAAACTGGGATGTAAAAACACAGCTGGACAAGTGGAAAGCTTTCATAAGCTGTGATATTGCAGCTGCTGATGTTCATTTTGGGGATATTAAGAGGCTCAGTTCCTGCAAAAGCAGATTAAACCTTTTAGAGTCTGGAGTCTTGACCAAATCGATGATTACTTCAGATAGTTTAGTGCTGTACCAACAGTGAAAACCAGACCGTAGAGATGACTCTGCAGAGCTGGCTGTAGGGTATCTAGTGGGATGAGGAGGGTGCAGGACATGAGCCTCATCAGCTGTGGAGGAGAGAAAAGCTCAGGTTCTCGCTGGGTCCCGTGCAGGGAAGGCTGCTCCCGGAGGGCAGCAGGGGAAAATGTTTGGGCCTCTCTTGTAGGCCAGATTCAGACCAGGCAGCAGCAGGTATCCTACAGCTAGGAGTTATGTGAGCTGTTACAACCATCTGATAATGGAAAGGGAATGCCTAAACCCAGCTCTCATCCCTTTCCATATAGTGGTGCGCAGGAGAAGCCAACCAGCATCTTCACAGCTCAAAATGCTCGGGAAGATGTGCAGCAAAAGGACAGCTGTCCTCTCCTTCAGTCCTAAGCTGTCTCTGCAACACTTCTCATTAGTGATGAGAGCAATTATTAGTACATCTCTCATTAGTTTTAGCTGCCATTGAATCCTGTATGCAGTTGGCAGCACTTAGTGCTCTGCAGCAAGAGTCGTAGTACTGGGGTCTGTATGCTGCCTTTCAAGGATGGTGAAAAGTTGGTCTTTGTCTCAGAAGCATTAGGGCAATCTACCACAACTCCAAGACAAAAAACCCCCACCGATGCCATGGTGAGAAATGTGATCAGCAGCCATGTGAAATAGAGAGATGAGCTGTATCTGGTCTAGTGGCTGTTTTTGTCACCCTGGATCTCCTTAGATAGAAAAACAGAACAGTTAGTTCTCCTTAGTTAGAAAACAGCTATATTGCTGTTTTCCCTCCTGCTTTGGAGGAGTTCATGCAGGAGTATATTCCAGGTGCAGCTGTTCATGGACAGAAAAGACCTGGGAAGTCTGAGATGTCTTTGGATTTTCCCCGCAAGGGGAACAAGGCTCTGTGGGTTCAGGTTCCCAGGGCTCAAAAGCATCTTGAGCAAGCAAACCATAGGGCAGTGCTGCAGCGTCTACATGCTAGCAGCTCTTGGCTAGCTTTGAAAATCATGCTGCTGAGGAATAATGCCTGGAGACCTCTTCAGAGGTGAGGGAATGTGCTACACCCAATACCTGCAGCATTTGTGTGCTTTGGACATGAGGAATGAGTTATGAGGCCAGAATATACGAGAGCAGATTATAGCAGAAAACAGGAAGATCTAGCAAAGGTTGAGACAGCCCTTAAGCATCCAAAATATGTCTAATGTGGCCATTATCCAAATGAGCCATTGAAAATACGGAGGGCTCTAGCCCTCTTAGTTTCTCTACCACCATTTAGGTGTCCCACTATGGCTGGGGAAAAGCAGTGCCTTGCAGAGCTCGAATAACCAGGTCAGCAAATATCCAGGAGGAATTACCTGCTTGCTCGCTGTCCTTGGAGAGAGTGAATGTTCCTCCAGACCAGCTGTAGTGCTGCATGCAGTCGCGATGAGCCCTCCTAGTCCTGCTCCTTTCACGTGCCCAGCAAGGTGTCCAGTGATGATCATTGGCTGGTGGCACCAGCAATGCTGGTGCAGAAAGCACCCCCAGCCCTCCTCAATGCGTTTCCCCAGGGTTGAGCTTCCTCTGTCACCACTGCCATGGCTCATAACACCCCCTGTTGACTGAGGAGCCTGTAATAGCCCTGCAGCTAGGTGAAATGCTCGTCTGCCATTCGGCCCTGCAGCAGTCCCTCTGGCGATGGAAGGGCTTTGGGTTTTTCCTTTGACTTACTTTCCAGTGCCTGATGTCTCACAGGGTGATGGCCATAGGCCTTCCTCGCCCAATAGGCTGTGCACATTGCTTGGAGTGGACCTTGGAGGGTCCTGAGGTCTTCTCTCTGCCTTCTAGACTGCCACTCCTGCTGGGGCTGGGGCAGGGACTGCCGCCTGCTGTCACACTGCTGAGCCCCAGGACAGAGACAGTCCCAGCTGGCCCCCAGACCCATTCACAGAGCTGCTGGAGAGGTGAGGGCTGTGGTTTGCAGACAGTTTTGTAATTATTATAGCGGGGTTTCACTCTGAATCACGATAATTCTCTTGTCCTCCATAGTTCTCATCAGACAGCAATTCTGAGAAAATGTGGCACTGTGACCTTGTGACCTGCTGACTTTGTGACTGCTCTGCAGTTGCAGGTGTCTGCTGGCCAGGGTCTCCTCCTTGGCTTTCCATTGCAACCCAGTTACAAGAAGAGGTCAGACAAGTTGATCAACAAGCTCAAAGGTCCCACTGTTAGTACCTTGAATTGCTGTCTTGGGCAAACACATTTCCCCTTCCCCCTTTCCAGGTCATCAGCTCAAGCAGCTTCAGGAGTATTTCTGCATTGTCTGTCTGCACATTACAAACCAGCCTTTGAGATTAATTCCTTGACAGTGTACGTATAGTCAGTATAAAGCTTAGCTTAAATACTTCTCCTGAGTTTCCAGGGGCTGCTTTTGCCTTTCTTGTGGATGCTTCTTGGTGAGTGCTTAGTTACTGACTTAGTTACTTCTTGGTGGAAGTAGTGACTGACCTACTAGTATACCCAGCTTGTTGATCTCCAACTGCCATCCTTTTCATGTCATGGTCCTTGTTAGTACTTTAGTTCTCAAAGTCTTCCAGCTCCTGGGTTGTGACAGTTTCACCAGAGTATAGAAAACACTTCACTTTGCATCATCCTCAAGTGTTGTCTACTCACTCCTATTGTCTATGTCAAGGCAATTACTACTGGTATTAACCATAAGCAGTCAAAATCAAGCCTGGAGGGAACTCAGCTCATAGCATCTCTCAGTGTGATGCTTCCCCTCCACGGCTTGGTGCTCTCATTGCTAGACGAGGCCAGCTCTGTCTCCCATCAGCCTGGTGAGGCTTCAAGGGTGGGACAAACCATGTCACCAGGCACAAAGCAGTTGGCTGTGATCAGCAGGTTCACCAGGATACGTCAGAGCAACTTAGCACCAGCTAGCAGTAGGCAAAGGTGTTATCTGCGGAGAACTTAAATGTCTCCTGGGGTGGCACTCAGGTCCCTGTCTGATTCCTGGACACCACTGGGTCACAATCCTCATGCTTCTCTTATCTGCATCTGAGGCCCCCATCAGCCACCCTCTAGGCTTTTTCAAGCTGCTTATGGCTCCCTTCTTCCATCCAGTCACAGGTTTTTTCACATCTGCCCTGGACCAGTAATGCTCACTGGGTATTTTCCCCTGCCTCTGCAGTTCTCACCCTGTCTCATCGCTGCAAGTGCTGTCACCATGTGGCACAGTGTGGGTGACACTTGTGCTGTTTTCTCACTTCCTTGCTTGCAGATGTCCAGCAGGGTAGTTGGGGGGCTATGGCACCGCTGAGTACCAGCGCCTGTACAAAGTGCATTACTGCTCGCAAGGTACTTCAAAGGACCTTTTACTGACACCAGTGTCTACCACACCTTGGCTGGAAAAGTGATTTTCTTGGTTAAAGAAGCAGATGAGGCAAAATACTCCTGTAAGGTGAAGCACCACTTAACTTTTGCCTTTCTATTTGTTCCCTCCCATTTAATGTTATTCAGACATGTTGAGAAACTGGACATTTTTCAGATTTGAGCATAGTAGAGCTGCTTCTGGCCAGAACCTTCCCTTTCTTCCCCCATCCTAGAGAAGGGACTGTGTTTGGTGATCTCTGCCCCGATCCTATTTCAGATGACATATTTAAAAGCCTTTTTGCTGATGTGAGATTTCATGTGTCAATTCCTTTAAAATTCTGGACTTCTCAGGCTCCTCATCCTTACTGAAAGCTGTGATACAATAATCAGATAGTTTTCAGGACATACCTGGAAAATTTTGTTGTTTTTATCAGCAGAAGTGCTAGATAATCTCACTTCTCTGCTTGTATGTCGTAG
This sequence comes from Tringa tobata, assembly GCA_033628505.1. Classification (NCBI taxonomy): domain Eukaryota; kingdom Metazoa; phylum Chordata; class Aves; order Charadriiformes; family Scolopacidae; genus Tringa; species Tringa tobata. The sequence goes on from JAHREE010000043.1 coordinate 1,647,319, forward strand.
GTAGCTTTTTATATCTAAGGAAAGAATTTGCTAGGACCCGTTTGATCTTTAAACTTCTTGATCTCTAAGACCTGTTTCCGTTTTGTGCAATCATTTTTCCTTCCCTTGTAAGCTCTGCCTGATGTCCCGCTTGAGTTTGTTTTCCAGCCAAAGAAAGCCCTTCTTATGAGGTTTTCCTGTGCTCCAGGTGCAGATTGCTGATAGACAGGACAGCTCAGAGTTGATGGGCTCCTTCTTCCTTCTCCTGCCAGGGAAGATCTCGTGCCTCCCAGAGAATATGCCCTGCTGGCTGCAGCCACCGGCACATCACAGCGGGCCAGGGCCTCTGGCAAGGTAAGAGAGGTACACATGTGTGAGGGGGACAGGGGACACTACTGTGCTACCCTGTGGCATTTGGGTTCTGCAGTGCCTCTGCCCTGTGTGGTTCCCTGGCTTTCTCATGGGAAGACATGATGTTGCAACAGCAGATCCTGACCAAACCAGAACTACAGGGTAGGGAGCAGAATGTGTCATTCTCATTTTTAGCGTGGAAAGCCTATGAAATGGCAGCGTTAGGCTAACTGCAGCGACCTCACACGCGTGGCTGTTGAGACTGTCTCCTGTTTCCCCTTCCTTAGCCAGCGCTCAGGAACTGAGCCATGTCAGACAACACGCTGGCAGGGCTCTCTGTACTGTAGCCCTCGCCGTACTCCCACAGCATCGACACCAAAGGGATCAGCCCTGTGTCTCTGTGCCAACATATCAGGGAGGGCATGGCAAAGCCTGTGCTTCCCAGCTTAAACTTAAATTTTGACTGCAGCATCAATTTGCTCGTTTAAAGTTTAAGCCATTGTTAGCATCTTTTTCTTTTAAGGTTCAGAGTGATTATACCTTGCTGAAATGTTAGCAGAATGCAGTGGTCCAGCCCTGCTTTTTGGAGCTGCTGATGGACTGTGGCTGCTGCTCCCCACTATTATTAGCCAGCCTCTTGTGCTAGGAAATGGGAAAGATGTGTGGATAACCATGTCAGTGTCCTCATGGATTGCTATTCCAGTGCTGTATGACGGCTGGTAGTTTGTTGTAGCCCAAGTGCTGATAACTCATCTGCTTCATTTACTGTGAGCGTTCAGGGAGCTGAGGTTTTGTTCAGACTGAAGAAAGGTGTCAGAAACCCATCATAAACATCGCTATAACTTGACATATAAACTGGACACTAATTTTTTGACCAAGGTAGTACATATGTCTTCATGTAATCAGAAAGTTCGTTGTTCATCTTTGGGTTACACTATAAATATCCTGTTGTAAGGCAGATCTCATATCATGGTAGCTAAGTCTTCTCTCACAGCCTCCAGTACAGGTTTAGCATTCATAATAGAGGACTCTGATGTATAATGGTAATATATAAATATGCATTTATTAATTTATAGATATGTTACTAAAAGATAGCTTTATTTCCACTTGCAAAAGAATGTTTCCTTTTGTATTGTGTTCACTACAAACAACAAAAAATTACTTAATGTTGACAGCAATTGTGAAGTCAACACATTTCCCTTTTACAATAAGGAACACTTTGGTTTTTAAATTTAGAACATGAATGGTGGGAGACCTCATTTTCCTTCCTACAAGAAAGTTCACTTCATCCGGCTCTATATGCATTAAGCTTGGCTATGTTTAGGAATGCTAACTATAAATTCTTTAGCGCAGCTGTTGTACTAGTTTTGGCACCGACAGGGAGTAAGCGAGTGGCTGAGCAGTGCTTAGCTGCTGGCTAGGGTGAAACCATGGCAGCTGTTTAGTTCAGTAGAGTGCCTTGTCTGTGGTCCCTCCTTGATTTAAAAACTATAGGCTTGGCTAAGAAGAAAGAGCTCTGAAATTCTTTGGTTACTAAAGAGTAGCAAATGGGATCTCAACAGCAATTAGCATTTGCTATGCTATGAGGCCTGAAATGAGGCCACATGCACGAAAGCATTACTGTTTTGTATTTCAGAGTAGACGACCTAATTGGCGCTCATTTTAAATTGGACAAGCTGCCCTGTGTTAATAGGGAGAAAACATGAATATGACTAGGTTTGCCAAAAAAGTTAGTTGTTCCCTTTCTGGATTAATAGTAGGGTAACAGGTCAATATGAATCAATGTTCATCTTTTTCAAAATACTAAATATTTTCATAATAATCTGCTTGGAACAGGCATTCTTTATAACCAATGAGATGCAAAATCCCAGAAGTGGATCCCAGAGCCAAAAGTGTTTTTGAAGGCCCTCTTCGCTGCTTCTGAAAACAGAAGTCTTATCCCTTGCTGAACACCACTTGCCTGGACATGTAAGTAATGTCTGTCATGAAGGTCAACGGCACTCCGCAAAGGAGAATGGGCTAATGGGGACCCTAAGCCTCTTGCTCTCCAAGGATAGTTAATTGCAGAGTGTTTGTTGACAGCTACAGTGCTGACAACACTCATGCATCTCCTTAAGCAATAGATGGTTTTTAAGATCAGGCACTATTTGTCTCTCATATCTTTTCCTGTCTTTGAAAGCAGACTTTAAAAGGTAGAATGAGGGCCAAACAGTGTGCAATGACTAAGTTGATCACATACACACACGGCCCTTTTGCTCTGCTTGCAGTGAAATACCAGTAATGTCAGAGCATTAAATAATACACCAAAGAAGAAAATTGGGACGTTAGTGATCAACTGAATGACCTGAGTAGTTTCATCTATTTTTATGCTGCGGTTGCTCACTGCAGCATGCTGGGATCTCTGCCAAAGTGTTGACAGAAAGCAGGTAGATCTAACATTTGAATGGGGAGTACTTCCTGTGATGGGAATAGTTGTTTCCTGTGTTGTCTGGCCAATGGCTAGACGGTGGTTTCAGCATGTTGTCTGCAGCCACTAGGGGGTGACAGGCCACTTGTAGGGGATCTGTTTGTAAGTTGTCACTAAGAAAGTTAATGGTCTGTAGGTTTAAATGAGCAGAATATGGGTTTGCATTCCCCAGAGGAATTTTTGAGGAATTTACAAGCCAGAGGACACTGAAAGTCAAGGACCACGATGCAAACATAAAGCTATCACATGCATTTCAAAAACTCTATAATGTTTCCCACACTGACTATAAGTTATTGAGATGACTGTGTGGTAAAATGTTAGATGAAATATCTGTGCAGATAAACACAAAGTAGTCACGTCCTGGCACTGCCTTCCCTCTCAGCCCAGGTTTCTGTATGCGTCTCTTCCGTTGCCCCAAGACCTTGTGGTTTAACTGTTTGAGCTGCTCTGTTGTCACTTCCCTGTGGGGTGGGAGGATATGTGTGCATAGTCAGCAAACAAAGATACTATAGAGAAATTTGGTACCTGGAAAGCCAGATATTGAAACTGATGCTTGGTCTAGGTTGCAGCTAGGATGGATCAAGGCTTTCTGTATAATGTATGGAAAGAGTTAGATGTCTCAAAATGAAGTGCAGGAGAGCTGTTGAACCCCCACTGTGTACTTCCAAGCAGCTGGAAGAGAAAAAAAAAACAAATCCAAAGCAATGCTTCATCACACGGGGCAATGCCAAGAAGCCATCAGTGGTGGGCCTGCCCTATCTCCGTAGAAGGGCCTTAGACACGCCAGTCTCACCAACCCTCCCTTGAAAAATGTTCATGGATGTTCAGGGAGGGATCAGGACTGCATCTACTTCATGTTTCTCACTGCTGTTTTCTGCACATCAACACCCCTGTAGTGTGAGGCTGTGATGGTTCTGGCAGATGTGACTGCCTCTTACCAGACAGGACACCCATTGAAGATTTGATCCTGTTAAAGTACAACAACAAACTTTTCAACAGGTAGTCACTGGGGTGAGATCAGATCTTCACAGCTTTATTCTTGATATGCACAATGCTAAGGGTCTGTTCTGTGGTTCACAACACTTTGCATAGCTCATAGTTTTTCCATGCAGTAATGGCTTTATTTATACCCACAATGATTTTAGCCTCATAAATGCCAGGGCATTGCAACAAGCTAATACAAGTGTTATATGGTGGGAGCGGGGCAATAGGCTCAGGCCACTGTCTGACTCCTGCACTTTACTCCAAGCACAGCAATAGCTGCATCCTGGTGATAGCTGCAAGCTTTGAAATTATATAGGCTGGTAGGAAACTAACACTGTAAAGGCAAATTCTTTGATGTGAGCAGCACAGATGTATTAGGTTTGGCATTATAGTATAAGGGCTTATTCTTGTTTTTAAGTGACCATATATTTTACGGTGCTAGAAGTGGATTTGTGTTTTACTGTAAGGGTGGTCAGTTTCCTGTGTTTAACTGCATGATGTGTATGAATAAGCACACAGCAGAAACAATGGTCTCCATACCACATGGCTCTCCCTCTTGTCCAGGAGATGCCTGAAGCTGTACTGCAACAATCCAAGACAATAGTCAGAGCTGGAGTCAAGTCACTGATGACAGAAGGAAAAAATTCAAGTTAATATCAGACCCCCTTGTAGGGGTTTGCCCCTTTTTGCAGATATGCCTATACCTACAACGATTGCAAATACTGTAGGTGATCCTAGTCCCTCTGCCTCGAAACTTCAGCAGCGCTGTGGCTCTTAATAGCTATAATGCACACTACACCTTGTTTATATCATTACTTGATCTGTGGGTGGCTCTGACTCTTTGCTTTGGTTCATCTTGAACCTCATTGATATACAGGTGGGGAACACAGAAGGAAATTCCTGAAATTCCTTGGCTGCAAAGTAATAGCAAAATGCATCCAAACAGCAGTTAGAATTTGCTAAGCATGCACTGATCCGAATAGAGGCTCTAACTTTCAAGAGCAGAGAGCAATTGTTAGTAAAATCCATGGCAAACCGCAAGAACAGTGTGATGTAGAGAGGTGAAAAACATACGATGAACACACACAAATTCACAGAAATAATATGGATTGCTTTCTGCATTAACTTTGTCTCATAAGGGCTAGTGGCCATCTTCTTTTTGAGACACATGATGACTTGTACTGAGCAGAAAATCACAATCACTAAGGGAATAAAATACCCAAAGATAATGGAGAGTAGTGATAAATAATTAGGTTGAATAGATTCTTTCTGAAAGCAGTATTGGTTTTTGTCCGGATAAAATTTTCGCCTCAAGTAGACATAAATTATCAGCGTTATCCAAAGAAACACACAGATAGAAACCGATTTTAGTGGGGATCGAAACATCTTTGCTTTTAGAGGGAACTTGATTGCAATGTATCGATCAATTGCAATCAGGGTGATGATAAGGATGCTCATAGGTATGTTTGTAAAATAGATGCTCTCTATGGTGGCACACAGGTCGTCGTCGGGATGGTCATACTTCATAAAATATATCATGAAAGGCAGGGCGAAGAGCAGGAAACTGTCCGCAACCATAAGGTTGATCACATACACCCTGGTCTCGGTCCATATCTTGAGCTTGCAGCAGAAGACCCAGAAGGCAGTCATGGTCAGTGGGATCCCCAAAGAGAACACTGGGATGTAGACGATAAATTGAAATAGCACAATGCCATACTGGAGTGTTTTGTCTTCAGTGCAGTTCTTCATGTTGGTCCGTCTCTGCAAGAAAAGGGTGTAAGCGTGAGTCCGAGCTCAGGGACAGGTCCCCTGGGCTGGGTCGTGCTGCAGAGCCCCTGCTGTCATGGCTCTGTGGCTCCTCGTGCCCTGGCACTACATACGTTGGCAGCCCCTGGAGGGACTCGGTGGCTCAAAGTAACACTGTCTCTTTCCACCAGTTAAGACAAAAACACAGAAGCAGCAGCTCTGATGAGGTTAAGCCTGCCTTGCCCTCTATCCAGTCCTGTTTTGCACAGTTTGAGTAATAGCAAAGGGTCTGTAAAGCAGAATGACAATTTTTGTGGTCCTTTATCTTTGCTGCTGCTGTGGTTATCAGAGAACCACTGGCTTTAGGGCAGCCTGAAGCAGAGCTGGGCAGCAATCCCCCTTTGCCCTCCGAGGCCCTGGCTTTGCTGCTGAAACCGCCCCATGGGTTTACTCTGGGTCTTGCCAGGCCTGCGAACTTCCACAGGACTCGAGCCCTTCCAGGTAGTTCAGGTGGCTTTACTCCTGGGGGCTACTCCTGCAGACTGGTGGGTGGGTGCCAGCTGGGGGCAGGCTGTCCCCAAGCACAAACCCGCTCCTCTCGCTGCAGGACGCTGCAGGTGAGGAATAGCTGGGCATGTGTACCACCAGACCCAGCAGGTAACAGGTCTCCAAAGAGGAGGGAAAGTGAGCATACGTGCCTGATCTCAACCTTCAAAGACAGGAAGCCAAAATGTTGCAAATCCAAGAACTTAGACTATCTCCTGGTATTCCTTTAAATATTTCAGGGCATCCACTACCACCAAGGAGGCTGTGGAGGATGAATCAGACTTAGTCTGCTGCTCATAAGGGAACTGTTTACAATGAGGCAGGAAAGGAAAATGCCCAGATTCCTACAATCTCTTATAAATACATTGCCTTATAAGTCAGCAGCTTCTAAGCATTAACGTCCAAACTGCAGTGAAAGTGTCCAGCTGCATGAACAAAGTGAACTGTTTTTAGTGTCTGAGACTGGGAGACAGATCTGGCAACCGTGGAGGAAAATGCAGCACCTGCCCTAGCATCAGAACTGGTACAGCATTACTGAACCACAGCGATACAGTCATTTTTAGGGTGGAATTTATGGAGGAACTAACATACAGCCAGTGTCCTGGCTCTCTTGGGCTTTCAGCCTCGCAGGTCTTTGGCTGCACTGTAGTACCACCTACCCTGCAGCCATTCCCTGCCATCCTACCACGGTAATGCTGTAGTGAAAAAGCCACTTTCTGCATGTGCAACACTGTTCCGAAGAGCAGCTGAGTCCTCCAGGCTGGGCTGAGCATCCCAGCCCCACCAAATTCCCCACATAAGCATATGGTGGTGGTTCTCAAGGTCCCGCGCTGCAGTATGCCTGGAGCAGGGTATCTCCATGCTCGCGAAAAAGATGTGATTGGTGTGAAACCACAGTAAGAAGTGAAGACCCCCCCCGAACGACACATGTGTCTGAAAAACAGTGAGGCATAACAATTGTGAAAGCAGGAGGAGACTGAGGTGTTTACGTGGCGCTGAGGATTGATCCGTAAGTTAATAAGCAGGCATCCCCGGCTAGCGCTTCAGTTTAGAGGTGAGAAAGTGCATCCTGAAGCACTGAGCAGAGCACACTGCCATGCACTGGCGTGGGAAGAATTAAAAGGCATTACCTGCTTGTTGTGGGGCTGTCAGGTGGTTTTAGTCCTCGGAAAGGTTGCAGTGTAGGTGCAGGTGTCCCTGCAGTGGAGATTCGTTGGGTCCGTGGGTGCCAGTGCAGGGTACTGCTCCGTGTGGGGCACAGCTGTCCGGGAGCCTGCTGTCAACAGCTCAGGAGCGCTGTAGCACAGCAATGAGCTGTTGTTTTCCAAAAGTGGTTCATTTATCACCTACTTTTTGGGACGGTGGAGTCTCTGGTGCCCTCTGTTGTTCTTCTCGCATCAGCTGAATACTTCACCATCATTTTTTCCACCCAGTCTGTGCTCCCCCTCACTTGCCTCATGCAAACTAGCAATTAAAATTTAATTTCAGTCGTGGGAAAGCAAATAATTTCTGAAATAAAACCCATAATGGTTGCAAATTGTGCTTCTGGCAGCTAAAGATCCCCTAGGGAGCAGAGCAGCCCGGGCAGCCTCCGGTGTGGTTGCAGACCATGCCGCAGGCAGGCAGCAGTGTGGGGGCTGATGGCCTTTCCGAGGGGGCACGTCAGTGCCCGTGCACCCCATGACAGCATGGGGACTTCACCCCAGCTTCTCTTTGGTTTCTTTACAGGAAAGGTGACAGATGCTACGGGCCCGCTCGTCCTCTGTGAAGCAGCCAGGTGTCTAACGCTGCTCATCAGCATCACTGCGAAGCCCAAGAAATGGTAATGACAGTAACTGCCAACAAGGCACAGGTGAGAGATACTGGTGTGGCACTGAGCACACCATAGGTGTCAGGACCTTTAGAAATGTGTTTAAGAATAAGCCCCAGTGGTATTTTATAGTCGTTTTGATGGTTTTTGCTGTCTGCTGGCTCTAGCAGTTGCAGTCCCATCTGTGTGAGCCAGCTGACAGGAGCCAGATGCTGACTCCCTCGGGATTTGTCTCATTAGTTCATGTCTCCTGGGATCGCGGTCCCAAAGGGGACAACAGCAGACTGAGCAGCAGCCGAGGGTTCCCTGAAGGCAGAGTTAGGTCACAGGGGAAACTGCATAAGTGGTCAGGGAAGACTCTTCCACACTCTCTCCTGGAGGACTCCAAGCATTGCCTGGGCAGAGCTTGGAGGCCATTTTGGAGGTTTTTCAGCATTTAGAAAGAAAAAACCCAACAGTTCTAGGGAGCATTTGAATAACGTGAAAGGGGTCAGCCCACTTCCCATCTTCCCTGACTTTTCTAGGTGGCTGGCTCATGGACAAAGGCATTTCCCTCATGGAAGTGTTAGGGGTATCAATGTGGGAAGGCTGTGGAAACCCGGACCCAGCTGTGTCCAGTTGCAGGGTGATACTCTGACCCTGAGCTGCGGCTGGGAGGGTGAACCTGGGGGCCAGCTTGGTGCTGCCACATAAACCCAGGGAGTAGCATTGCAGGGGTGGCAAAGGTCTAGACAGAGTTAAAAGGGCTTCCCTGTGGGTGGGAGCAGCAGCCCCTTGGGAATGGCTGCTCTAAGGAGGTGCCTTTGTGCCAGGGCTCAGCAGTGTAGCAGGAGGGGAGCCAGCACGGGGACTCAGCTCTGACATCTCCCAGTCTTTGTGCCTTTATGGCACTTGCTTTCATCCTAAAAGGGTTCCTTCACATACATCTGACCCATCTGACTTGAAGCGGAAGGGCAGTTAGCAGAGTCAAGACTGCTTTGTAGGACCATTTACTTGGTAATATGGTGGTACCACCTGACACCACCCCGCCCTCCCGGCCCACCCCTGCCAAAGGAATATGATAAAAATAAATTGGATTATTTTAATAACACAAACAACCTAAAATACACAATGAGGACAAACATGAGATATTCTTTTTTAATTGTTGGCAATAAGGATCAGTTGACTGTAGCTGCAAAATGAACTGAAACAAGGAGACCTATATAGGTCACCAGTCTTCCTGTAAGACTAATGAATAGGTGCTGGAGGGTGCAATGGAGACATATTAGCGGCCAGTGATTGCATACACACTTTACACATCTCTGTGAAATAACTTATTTGTTTAATAGAAACATAGAGTATAAATTGCAAATAACTTAGTAACACTAAGGTATCCCTAGAGAGAAAGAGCAATAGTTATCCCAATAACGCTGAAGCTATAGCTTGTCTTGATGATACAGAGTTGTTGTGGTGTTTTTCGGGTTTGGTGTTTTTCATCCCCCCCCTTCCCCCACGCTCCCTCCCATCCTTTAGCACGTGTGTGTCTGCAAGGGGGGGATTTGATTTGTTTGTTCAGGGCTAGATTTGGGCAGTGGAAGGGCTTCATGGAACTCCTTGCTCACAAAGTAGTAGCAGATGCTATCCAGGCAGCAGTTGGATGTGGCAATACACCTCGTCACAGAGGAGAAGTTCTTCATAACCTGGAGCATGAAACAGGTAGCTTCAACTCTCTCCATTATGAACCTGGCAAGTACCCCAAGGCTGGCTGGCAGAAAACATACTAGAAATACAATCAGATTTGCATAAATAATGTGAACAGCTTTCTGGATTGATTTCTCCTCTGGTGAATTTGTGTTCAGATGTCTCTTAAGGTTCCTGATTACTTCTGTGGAGCAAAAAGTCAAGATTGCTAATGGAAGAGTAAAAGCGAAGAAAATGGAAAGCAGGCTCAGAGTAACAGGCGTGGTGGTATCCTTCTGAAAGCAGAGAGCAGTATGTCTCTGCCAAAGACTTAAGGTGGTACCAATTATCACAGAGACCCACAGAAGCCCACAGAGAAGGGCAGCCTTTGATGGAGACCTGAAGGTCCTGGCTTTCAAGGGATGCTTTATAGCAATATATCGATCGATGGAGATAAATGAAACGATGTAGATGCTCACTATCATGTTGATAATATATATTGCCTCAATAAACTGGCAGAGTTCATTTCGGATTGACTTATTCCAGAGCAAATAAGACATGGAAGGCAAGGTGCAGGTGACAAAGCAGTCTGCAAAGACTAAATTGATTATATACACTTTGGTTTCTGTCCACTTCTTTATCTTGCAGAAGAAAACCCAGAGAGCAAGGACATTAAATACTGCTCCAAAAAAGAAAATGAGGTTATACAGAACAAGTTCAAAGAGACGAACATGAGGATGCACTTCTAGATCTGTGGCACTGCAGTTGTTGGATGTATTCATTGTCCTGATGTGTAGGTGTTGTATGATGTTCTGAGACCTGAAATAGGAAAAGACATAGTAAGAATTTCCTCCTACCTCTTAAGAGATGCATGGCTCCTATAAAAAAGGGTATTTAAGTAAATATTTACTTTGTTATGTGTGTGTATTTGAGTCTACAAAGCTGACCTTCTCAGTCAGCCTGTAACTGGGATGCATCTTTTGTCAAGCTTTGTTTATATTTACTCAGTCTATGAGGTACACTTCCAACAGGACATGGCAGACAGCCTTTATTAAATAGGAGGATTTTGAAGGGAGGGGAGGAATAGCACTTAGAAGAGCCCCCATAGGTAACAGGGGCATCCTTTAACAGTGTGAACACTAATTCTTTAAGCCAGGCTGCACAAATGAGGTAAAATTACGCTTAGCTTGGTTTTGAACTAGGCAGAGATTGCAGCAACCAAAGCTAAGCCCAGCACAACTCATGAGCAAAAGCTCTACTATCAGTTCTGCTGGTTTGGGACACGGAGTGAGGGGTGAAGGGCTGCAAGGGCATAGCAAATGTCACTTGGTAGACATTGTCATGCTCTGGCTCTAACTGGGCATATTTCTGAGCCTTTGGGCTGCCTTGTGAACCTGGAGCTCCTGCTCCAGGCTGAGGCAAACACAGCTGAATCTGAGTTCCTGCATCCCAAAGTCATGCTTGAAACCCCAAGGGAGTGAAGCATGCTGCTCTCCACCTCTTTGGGAGGGGACTATGGGTTGGAAGGATTAACCTGATTTTAAGCCCATTCATTCCAGGAGAGAGTATGAGTCTGCAGATGTAAGGCAGAAAGACACACCTGAAGGAGGAAACGCCAGTGCAAAACAAGGACATGCATTAGATGGTTCCTGCTCAAGGCAGACATCCTGCCACCCTGAGAAATCCATGAGATGTAAGTAGTATACTTATAAGTACTGAGCCTCTGTCACACTGGTTACTAGATGTTTTGCAACAGTATTGGTTGTGTGAAGAGTGTGAGTTCATGGGCTGATAAAAATCAGCTTTCATCAGACCCCATCCTGTGCGGAGCGGCTCTATGTGACGTGCACATGGAACACTTCTCTGAACTGGTGATTCTGTGTATATGTCACTGAATTTCTGCTTGCATCTAAACGCACTTTGGAAAGAATTTATCTTTTTAATTTAAAATAAGTTATTTACCACTCTAACAGGAGAATGAAGTGGCGAGGGAGCTGGTAAAGTCCTACAGCTTTCAGAGATGTAGGAAGGGACACCATGACTGAACATGCCTGGCTAAGCAGTTATTTGCCTCTGCAAACAATGTAGACCTTGCAGTCAGTTGGTAAGGGCACTGCTGCAAAATCAGACATCCGTTCTGAAGAAACTGATAAACACACAAATAACTCAATTTCTGGAGGGGTATGTGTCTAGCAGACACTGTTGTGACTCCTGCGTAGAGCGCTCTCCCAGTTCTTGTGTGGTCAGGTCTGGGTTTCCCAACAGAAGCTTGCTGCTCGCTGCCTGCATGCTGGAAGGAATCTGACAGCTGTCACCCGAGGAAAACCGCTCTGAACTACAGTAAGTAGTGGCAGGGAAACACTGTACATCAAGGGCTGAAGCTGCCACATTGTTATGCTCACTAACTGTGTATTTGGCCAATGTCCAGGTTGCTTTTCATTGACCCTGGTCTGCAACTCCAGCAGCAGCCTTCGTGCTGACATACAACATGGGTTTGCTCTGCAGTGTGAAAGGGCTTTGGGCAACACCATTGTTGGAGCTGGAAATGTGGCCCAAATGCAGTTCCCAGCATGAGGGCTTGCAAGTGCTTCAGGCCAGGAGGCAGCCCAGAGGCTGGGGGGAGGAGGGAGGAAATGAGCAGAGGGTTTTAAACCAGGCCACATAGCAGAGATAGATAGGGTATGGCTGAGCAGAAAAAGAGATGCAGTTTGATAAGTCAGTATATCCTGTGGCTGACAGAAATGCTTAGGGTGGGGTAGGTGTGATGGCTGCAACATCAGAGGGGACAGGGAACCTACAGCTGTAAGAAAAGGACTGAGATGACTTAAAACAGCGTGTTGCTGCTGCTGGAGAACCAGGAACAGGCTGGGGCTCGACAGACGAGGTCACTGGTATTGTGGAGTATGTCCTGATTTCCCCTCACCATAGACTGGGGAGGGTTGTCCCCCGCCATGGAAGCTGGTGAGCAGCTGGGGAGGAAGGCCAGGTCTGGGCTCATTTCCTCCAGCAGCTCAAGAAGTAGCAGGCTTCTTCCAGTCCCTTAACAGAGAGCTTGGAGGCAGAGGCTGAAGGAGCAGTGGGTGTCACAGTAGCACCAACAAACACCCAATATATTTCCCAGTGGGATGCCCGTGGAGAAGCAGCTGCACTGGTGGGGTTGTCTTGTGTCTAAAATACTCCTCCTGCCTTGTGGGGGAACTCAGAAGTGAGCAAGCATCAGAGGAGCAAAGGGTGAATGTGGTGGGTGAAATGACAAAGGACACCATGGGAGGCAAGGGGGGCTGCTGGGGTGGGTGAGGGAAGGGACCTGGAATTAAGCAGAGGGAGAGGAAGATGGAGAATGGGGTGGGAAGGATGGGGTACAGCACAGCATCTTCTGCATCAACTGCCTTCAAACCTGCCACCTCCACTGCAACTACCCTGATTTTCACCAACTTTCCTATAAATAAACTATCCGTGAAGACTTAATAAATATGCTGCACGGATATGAGAACAGAGTTGGTCAGGGCAGTACTTCATAGGGGTGTTAATCTAACCATAGGCACTGCTGACCAGGCCCTGGGCAGTGAGCTGACCTGGGAGGGAAGCACAACCATAAAGAGAGAGCAAATAAACTGCCACCATGGCAGAAGAGCCCTAGGTGAGGGCCCTGCCACAGCACTTCAGTGAGGTGTTTTTCCTCTAGGTTTCCAAACAGCATAAAGAAACCTGGAAACTGCCTGCTCTGACCTTGCTGCTGTTGTTTGCTGCTCTCAAACACAGTGATCTAAGGCACAGCACTTTTTTCTTTTCTTTTTTTTAAATTTGTGTTCTTTCAGGCTTATCTGAAAACAGTTATGTAGTCACCTTAACCACAGAACTACTTTGAAAGAGCCTGGAAGGAAATGCAAGGGTTCACTGAGACAGAAAAAAAAGAAATCTTTTGGAATTGCTTGTTTCCCATGTTGGGATGAATTTAGCTTCCAGTTCCCAGCTGCTTTTAGGAAGTAATATACTGTAAAGGTAAAGTACCTGGAGAATACCTTAGGATAAGAACAGAAATCAAAAGGCTTAGAGATCACAATCTACTGCGGGGACCTCTGCATCGCCGGGACTGCACTGCCCTGCAGAAACCAGGCACCTAAGCGTCCTCTCCTCCTCCCAGCCACAGCAGGACCCTGAGCAGCAGTTCACAGACAGCAAGAGAGAATGAAACAAAGTGATGTTACCTGTAGGTTTAATGCCACAAAATCAGCAGCGGGTCCCGCTGGAGGCAGGGCATGTGGGGTATATGCAGCCACGCGTCCTGGCCAGGAGGAGCGGGGCTAGCTGGGCCACTCAGTGGGGCTGGAGGACAGGCACGAATTGCATGCTCACTGGTACTTGAGGGCTTCTATAGCACCTCCTCCTCCTGCGTAGGAGATGATTTTATGTCTGTTTGGTCTTGAAGATCAATTGATGGCAATGCTTTCCAGTGAGGTCTAGTACCGCATTAGTCAGCACTTCCTAAAACACCGTTTCCAACAGCTAGCAGTGGTACTCCACAACTGTGGATTTGAAATGTTGTGCCAAAACCTAAGCCAAGTAAAGCCAGGAAGATGTGATATCTGGTATTAGATATCTGGTGCAGCTGGAGGTGCAGGGCCCTCCAGCTGAGTGCTGAACTGAGTCATGCTTGCACAGCTCTGGGTGGGGAGGTGGGAAGGCCCCTTGGGATGGGTTTGGTGCCTGGGGCAAGGATGGGTCAGGAGATGGCCACCATGGGGCCAGCAGCAGGGCTCCAGCCTGCGCTCCTGTTTGAGCACATGTACTGCCAAAGCACCTGAGAGCTTCAAGCTGGCAACTGAACCAAGGTCTTGCCATCTCACGTGGGTGGCAAAAAGCCTCACTTGGCAGACCTTGCATTGAGAAAAGTGGAGGGGGGAGAGAGATTTGTAAGCCTTAAAGGGCCCAGTGATGGGCTGTTTAATTGGTGTCAGTAATCAGCATGCAATATAGCTAACAATGTAGGAATTATCTCACTGCCCATTTACTTCTAGTACCTGGCCAGCTGTTAACATTTCTGCATTGCAGTGACGCTAGTGGGGTTGGCTGCTCATAAGATAGCACAATGGGTAGCCTCCTGGCTGTGTGAGCTGTGGGAGAAGAGAAGCCTTCTCGGTAGAGCTCGGGGGTGAGAACACGCAGGCACTGGTGTGGTGAGCGAAGGACAGCAGGATGCCAACATGGCCCAGGTGTCCCTGGCTCAGGAGGCACCAAGTGGCATCAAGCAGAGGAAGTGCTGCAGCACAACTGTCCAGCAAGCCTGTGCAGAGGAGAGGACCCAACAGAAGATCCTGAAGACCCACTTGCTCTGCTCTACCACCTTGCAGCCCGCCTGTAACCACAGAGATGTGCATGCCAATCACAACCCTCAGGAGGCAACCAAACGTTCAAACCCCCCAGATTCATCTGTCACGGAGGACAAACCATCATAAGGTAGGAGCCACATAAAATACCTCTGAACCACACACTGATAAGGCCCTCAGATACCATCTGGGATTTGTGAGGTGTTGTGATAGAAGAGGGCAGGGAAGCGTACTGATATGAAATGCTGTGGCTCCTTGGGTTGCAGCACGGAAGAGGGACTGGAGGGGCACTGCAAGTATTGAAGGCCAGGAAAGATATGCGTGAAGAGAGCCACAAAGGAAAGTCTGTGGGAGCTGTTTGCCTGTGGGAGCTGCAGCTGCGCTTCCGAAACAGAGGATGCTGTGAGTTATTTTTGACTGAGAGCCCAAGATGATGGCCTTGTTCACAGAGTGGTTGAGGTTGGAAGAGACCTCTTGAGGTTTACTCCAACCCCTTGCTCAGAGCCCATTGCCCAGAGCCATGTCCAGTCTGGTTTTGAATATCTCCAAGTATATTTCCACAAATTCTCTGGGCAACCTGTTCCAGTGTTTCATCACCCCAAGAGTAAGCATTTTTTCTTATGTTTAATGGACTTTCCTGTATTTCAGTTTGTGCCTGTTGCCTCTTATCATCTACTGTCACTGTTGCGAAGAGCTGTGTCTTCTTTACTCCCTCCCACTGGGTGTTTATACATATGGATAAGATCCTTGTGAGCCTTCTCTTTCTCCAGGCTGAACAGTCCTCTCCCCACATGAGAGATACACAAGTCCCTTAATAATTTTTGTGGCCCTTCCCTGGACCTGCTCTAGTAAGTCCATGTCTTTCTTGTATTGGGGAGCCCAGCGCAGGACACAGCACTCCAGATGTGTCTCACCAGTGCTATGTAGAGGGGAAGGATCACCTCCCTTGACCTACTGGCAATGCTCATCTTAATGCAGCCCAGGATGCTGTTGCCTGCTGTTGCTGCAGTGACACATTGCTGACTCATGGTCAGTTTGGTTTCCACCAGGATCCCAGATCCTTCTCTGCAAAGCTGCTTTCCAGCTGGTCAGTTCCAGCCTCTACTGGTGCCTGAGGTTGTTCCTCCACAGGTGCAAGACTTGTCACTTCCCTTTGTTGAACCTAATGAAGTTCCTGTCAGCCCATTTCTCCAGCCTGTCAAGTTGCCTGTAAATGGTGGCATAATCCCCTTGTGTATCAGTCACTCCTCTCGGTTTTGATCTGCAATCTTGCTGAGGGTGCACTTTGTCCTAGTGCCAGGACTTTATTGTTTGGCATCTTCATTGTTTGCCCCAGTCTCCACCTCCACTAGGGACTGGTCTCCAGGTGGACTTCATGCTGCTAATCACAGCCCTTGGAGCTTGGCAGTTTTCAGTCCACCTCACTGTCTATTTATCTAGCCCGTAATTCCTCAGTCTGTCTATGAGGGAGACAGTAAGGCTTTCAACACTAAAGTTGAGGTAAACAACATCCACTGCTCTCAATGCATCCATCAGTGGCAGCTATCAAGTTGGTCAGGCATGATTTTGTAAATCCAATCACCTCCTTGTCCTTAGTATGCTTTGAAATGGTTTCCAAGATTTCATCCATCTCCTTCCCAGGGATCAAGGTGAGATTGACTGTTCTGTAGTTCTCTGGATGCTCATTCCTGTCTTTCTTGAAGATAGGGGTGACATTTGAGTAAGTCAGCAGAGGTAAAGGGAAGAGCACACCGTGAGTGCCAGTTCACATGCAGACCTGGCTGTAAAAAGAGAGATGCGCGGCAGTAGAAAATTACTTTGAGCAGGGAAAATAAAAGGAGCAGGCTAAGCTTTTCTGTGGAACATGCCAGCTCCAACTTCATCTGCTGCTGTCCGGAAATCCACGCATAGTGCCTGGGACAGGAACAGTTTCAAATAGAAAAGCTGCACTGAGTGTGAGGGCTGCAGCCCCTCGAAAATGGGGAGTGGATGCACTGATGGAGGGGAAGCAGAAAGGCAGGAACACCCGTCTTCCAAACGGGGAGACAAGGTTTTGAACTTTGAAATGCTAAGTGGACAAAAACCATAGGCCAGTGGGGAAGAGAGCAGGGGGTGATGCTTTGGGGCAGCAGTGTGCTTCCGTGTCTGATAGTGTGGTGTGATGGAAATGATGCAGTGGAAACCATAAAAGCGCTGTGCTTTCCCTTCCAGGGGAGAGTTGTTGATAAGTGTGTTTGTGTCCGCAGGGTATGAAACAGCATCGAGATGAGTCACACAAGTGTCAGCTCTGTAGAATGGCATCTGTCAGCCCCGAGAGCCAGACTGCACCTTCCTGAGAGCCCACTGCTGGGGGCATCACGCCCACAGCCCCACCGCAACGGGGCCAGACACCCACCGTGGGGAGAGGCTGATCCCCGCCATGGCTGTACAGGTGAGCTGTCAGCCCCACAGAGCTGGGGAGCTGGAGCCCCTCGAACCCCTGTGTCCCTGTGGAGCGGCTGTTGCACGCCCTATTGCAGGGGGAGTCGTGCAACAGTGGGGCACTGGGGTGGGAAAGGGTGGCAGCACTTTGTGCTGCCGTGGGGCTGGGCAAGGTGGCGCTGCCTGTACGAGCTGCCAGGGTGGGCCCCATGGGCAGGGTGCTGGGCAGGGGGGGACACAGACAGCATCACAAGAGTGGGGTCAGAGCTCCTATGTGAAACACACCAGGCAGTTGTGAGGGTGTTTCAGATCAGGTTTGCCCACAGCGTACATCTGCAGTGCTATTGCCCCAGTGTGTCTCATCTCACCCTCCTCCTCCTCCTCGTCACAGCTCAGCCCACTTTCCAATCCTGCCTGTCACTTAAGCAGACACAAATGCCTTCGTGTAGGGCCACTTCTGTCTCAAGACTGCCGAGTGTGCTCTGACACCAACATAAGCCCTCCCAGGGCAGTACTCTGCACTGGTAGTGCAGCAAATTCCTACATTAAAAAGTGTCTAATGGGTCACAGGAAATATTCCAGTTGCCACATACACACTTGTGCAAACACATCAGTGCTGGACGAGCAAAACCAGGCTGCAGGGAGCAGGCTGTCCCCGTCCCTCCTGACACCGCTGTATTTACCAAGGCAGCCATGCTCGCTGTCTGTCACTCCCAAAGAGGTCCCCTCCACGGCAAGGTGGGCACAAGAACTTCGGTTTCTCCTGCTGCCTGTGTTTGCGAGAAAAACAAAGGCCGCAGCCTTGGCTGTCTCCATGCCAGTGCTTCCCACGCTCACCATCATGTGTGAGCTTGGTGATGAGTCCTGCCATGCGAGGCAGGACAGGGGTGAGCAGTGACTCATAGGTCACATGCCTGTCACCTACCTACACACAGCTGTGGTTGTCTCACTGCATGGTGGGGGCCAGGGAGCTCCTGTAGGATGGTGTGTCCCAAGTGGTGGGTACCTGCCTGCTGCCTGTAGGGCACAAAGTTCTCCCTGAGAGGGGGGAGCGAGGGGCAGATCTGAACACAGTTTGGGGCAGCCTGTGGAAGAAACCTTGTCTATAGCCTAAGCCACTGAGAAAGCTGTCAGCATTATCCATCCAAGCTCTGTCATCCACGAGCAGGTCCCAGGAGGACAGGTGTCCTGTCGGCAGGGCAGACTGCCTAGCTTCCACTAGGTGAGGCAGAAAGACCTGAGTGGCTCCCACATAGTTTGGTGACCCCCTCAGATGGAGACAGCAGAATGTTATGGGTCACCTGTACTAGCACTGAGCCCCAAGGACCAGCTGAGGTAGGTGTGGTGGGCTCCATCCCTGGCTGGACTCACATGCACTGCCTCCTGTCCAGGATCTCTGCCTTCCTCATGGACTGGGGAGAGTAAGTTGTGATTCAGGGGACAGACCCTACCCTGAGCTGGGTGGCAACAGTTGTTTTGTGTTGCAGGGTACAGCCTGTGGCAAGAAGAGGAGTAAATGAGCTTCTCCAGAGATGGTGGCTGTGCTGGTGTTGGCACAGCCTTGTGTGCCACCATGAGCATGCAGGAGGCATGGCCTAGGAAAGAGCCCCAAAGAGGGATGTAGGCCAGGAGGGTAGGGTGGCTGGGGGAGGAGACCATGATGTGAGGACAGGCTGGCCACATGGTCAGGACTGATATGCTCCACCTTGTGCAAAGGCTGGAAGTGACCACGGGACACAAGAATGTGACAGGAGAGGACCTCTTGGATGATGGCAGCCAAATAGCACTGGGAGAAGGTAGATCTGTGTCAGTAAAGCCAGTGGGACCTGCCTGCAAGCAGAGTGTTTAGCCTGGAAACAGGGATTTGTTCCTCCAAGGAAGACAGGAGAAGGCTGTGTATGCCAGGTCCTCCTGAGGACCTGTATGTTTTCCTGGCATTTTTCACCAGTCTCCTACCAAATGTTAGTGCTGGGGAATGCTAAACTAACACAGATTACATTTGTGTTTTGCTAAAATATGGTACACTAAACAGAACTAGATTATGTGGTTTTGGTTGTCTTGCAAGACAGGGGGACCGCCTACATGGGATGCTGCAAACCTTCATGAGACAGCCTGGGTGACCTTTGAAGATACCACCTTTTCCATGGCAGCAAGGCAAAAACACTGTTAAACTTGTGTTTTTTTTCCTTCCCACACCTCAACTATAAACATCTCTTTCCTACATTATCAATTTGAACGATCGCTTTGCCGTGCAATCCCTTGGGTGTGGAAGGTCTTCACCTTTATTAAAATTCAAAATTCAAAGCTTAATTTACAATTTGTGTTCACATGTCCAAGGAGGAGGAACACACAGATGATGTAAGGATAGCATTGTTTGTAAAGCCACCCGTGCTTTATGCAAGGGCTGGCTGCAGCAGTACCCCGCTTGTACAGCACTGCCTTCCCATTTCTAAATTTGAACAGAGGCACATTCACACTAGGAGGAGCATTGACTCCCCCGGTGTAGCACATGCACGTGCTAGAGGCTTTTGCTTGTATTTTCTGACTTTGCCCATGGGACCTTTTTGTTCCTGGTCTTCTAAGCGTTACTGGCATAGATTAGGTTAAATTTATATACAGTGATTTCCTGGAAGAAAAGTGTCCTTAAAACTCACTGCCCTCTGGATTCATTACCCTTCATCCCCCATGCTTATTTTTCCACTTGTCTTCAAAACTACCTTACGTTTTGTTTTTTATAAACGCAGATGAGAACGTACAGTTTAGCTGAGAGGTTGTCCCCTACAGAAATGTCTCAGTGGTGGCAGTTTCTACAGGTCATACAAGAAAGTCCCCTCTCCAGCCCTTGCCCCACTCTCTGCACCAGCTAACGGGGGGGCATGGCACCGCTGCCGCCTCCTCCCAGGGGCAGGGGTGGCTAATCAGCACAAAATCAGCATTTTTGGGTACTGAGGTGGGTGGTGGCTCCAGCACAGCTCTGCTCAAAGACGTGGAGCTAACGCTGCGCTGTGCACTCACAGGCGTGCGAAATGGAACACATGGAAAGAGAGCAGAAAACAAGCCAGAAGCTAATGGCCATTTTCTCGTTTTTGAAGTCACCACTCAGAGCCCCGTTTCCTCAAGTGATCTTGCCTTATGGAAAAATGACCATACCGTGCCATACTGACCCAATACACCCAATACATCATTAAACTGCGGACTTTTTGCTGCGGGAGGCCAGAGGCAGGAAAGCAGTCGATTCGCAGAGGTACGGGGAGGAAGAATGTTCCATAAACCTGTGCTTTTCAGAAAGAAAATTATTCCCATCATTTAAGAACTGGCAATGACTCAGCAAAGGAGATGTGACAAATTAGATTCAAATCCATTTGTGAAAGGTAATATTGCATCTGTGCCAAAAAACTCAAAAACATTCAGGAGCAAATGTTTCATCTGATCTGTTTCCATTTCCTGAAACGGAAAACAAATTTGGGAATACAGTTTAATAATAAGTTTAACAAATTAAATTTTAGGAATGGCTCGTTCACCATTTGATTCCATGTTTTCCGAAGGTCAATGAGAACTGATTCTAGGGAGGGAGGTTAAGCAGAGAGGTTATTAGTGCCAAGAGTTATATTTTAATCTCTTCTTCACTACTGTGTAGCAGATAGCCATGCATGTTTCTGCTGGAGAGGTGAGCCATGCACAGGAAGGTAGCAGATAAGCAAAAACCCCACAGAACCGCATGAAAAAGCATAATACACCGTGTCAGCAGCGATGGCTGATAAAGTGACCGTGTCACAGCGTCACACGGGGCGCTGCCTGCACACAGCCACCGCTGCTCACGGGCTGGTCCTCTACGGGCTGCTCTGAACGGGAGGTGGGAACCCACCAAAAAAGCTTTTGGTGGAGGTTCCAGCAATCAAGGACATCAAAGTGCCCACCACCAGGGCAGATTGGCACGGAGGAGTCCCTGGATGGTCACCTCCACCTGGTCCTCCAAATGTCACGGGTGACCTGCACCAAACCTGCTAGTAGTGTCACTACAGAACCCAATGCTTGAAGCTCTGCCTGGCCTCAAGCACACCATTTGTTTCCAAATCGTATGTGAGGCACAAGCTGTGCCCAGTGAACCAAGGACATGACAGGACTGCACTGAAACACTTAGGATGTTGTTTTATCCCTCCTGCATGAAGGAAACGGGTAACATTATGCTGCAGGAGTGCCATAAGCACCTGCTGTCCCAGCTCCAGCAAAGATCAGTGTCTCATCAAGGATTAAGCGGCTAAATACTTGTTTCTGATCAGAGATTCACCGGATCTGTCAATAACGTTACACAGCTCCGAAGCACTGTGGACAGAGTGCACACCAGCTAATGCTGGATTTTTCCATCCTGTGTGTGCTATCGAGCGTTCAGTGTAATTAAACTGTGCAATTGGAATAAAGGGATTTAAAGCAAAGGACGCTACCCTGAGTCTGCCGGGTGGTGTGAGCTACAGATCTGTCTGTGCATTTATAGAATATGTAAAGTCAGTGATTGGATTGATTGATAACCTTTGTAGGACTGCCTTTTAGATTAAAATATTAAGTTGTTCATGTTTGCTTTGCTTTTCAGGACAGGGAAGCATATACACATACCTATAAATGTCAACCTGTCCTTTTTCTGGAGCTGCACTGACATACTGCACTCAGAGACCAAAACAGAAGATCAAAGAACATGAACTTGGCTGATGAGCACAGGCTCTGGGAGATGGGCATATTTCCCTCTTGCACAGACACAAAGCAAGGAAAATGTGGTTTGAGAAGTTCAGCTCCAGACTCTGCCACTGGAATTTAATTTGAACGTGGACATTTTGGCTTTCAGCATCTCACAGCAACTCATTTCCACCAAGGCATTTTCTCACTTAATTGCTCATTTACTCTGTCATCCAACAACTTGTCATCAGTGAGAATTCAATGCAGCATGACACTTGAAACCCCCTGACCTTGTGCCACAGACAGCCTTTTGTCCCAAGCCCTGACAACACGACAACTTTGCCAGAGTACACCTGTCCTCCATGGGTCTCCCACTCGAAGACCTCTGTGTTGTCTAGAAAAAAAAAAGAAACAAAACTTGTGCAGGAAATTTGGCCAAAAAGACCATCTCGTGGTGTCCACTCTCCTCCCCAGCACTGAGCTAGCATGGGGCTGCACAGAACAGTGAGCTGGGGGCGTCAGGGAGCGTGTGAGGAGGGGAAAACCAAGAAATCCTTAAAGTTGTGCTGGATCCCTCTTAACTTCAAAGTTTATTTGATGGCTGGGGTTTGGTCTGCTTTGCCCTATTACATTTCTTCTGTGCGACAGCCTTTCACCACAACTTCCTACTCAGGAAAGCAGCAAGTTTCCCCATAGTTCCTTTGTGCAAAGATCTGACCACAGTGCATTTTCCAGATGCTCATGATAATGACCCCGAGCCTGCAGATAAACACACACCATCTTACAACGTCAATGCCATCTTTTGCTTCTCCAGGGCAGCATTTCACCTGGTATTAAAGTGACCTCTACACCTGCCCAAGTTTTGGTGTTGTCTTAGTCAGAACAGCCTCTTACTTGGGTCCCCTCCTATGTTTAATGGTTTAAATACTTCTAATGGTTTAAAATAGTAGTTTATTGCAGTTTTGTTGCATTTTTTGCATTTATTGCACTTATTTATCGGTGGTTTTGGAGAAGGAAAGACCTTCTGTGGGAGAGTGGTCCTCAGGAGACATCAGAGTCTTCCTTAGTGACACAGTGATGTGCCCGACTGCTGCGCTCCTCCAGTTGCTTCAGAAAGCACTGAGCAGCTCTCCCAGGGACAGGCCCGTGTTAACAGATCAGGGCTAACCCTGCAGGAGAGAACATTTTGGGGTTTCTTGCTGGCAGTCTCTGGCTTCTGCTGACGTCAACACTGCTGCACATGTAGAAGTTCCTGAGAAATCCCCACCTGAAACCTGAGTTTTCTGAGCAAATCTGCCACTGGCACACTCTAAAATGCACTCTCAGAATTCACCCTCTGATAAATACTTTATAGAGACTAAAACCACGAACTCTTGGGTCCCGCTGCAACAGGAACCTTTGAGGACGTGTGTCCTGCTGCAAGTTGCTGATGCAACTTCAGACAACTGCTTCTTTCCAACAGTCCCTCAAACGTGCCCCTTATTCATTTCACTGAGTCAGTATCTTTTTGGTATTTTCACTAAGATGTGTGCAATCACTCTACTCACCGTGGCCTTGAGCACAGTACGGTATGTCTGGCACACAGATGAAACCTCTTCTCTAGTAGTTCTCCTTTCCTCCCTGAAGCAAAAGGTCAAGGAAAAATTAATCTCTTCTGCTGGTATTACCAGAAGGCATACAACAAAGTCAGCTGTAGTGTTTTTTTTTTGCCTCATAGACCCCCAGCTTTAAAAACTTGCAGGTGCAGGAAAGAATTCTCTGTGACTTACATGAATTTTAAAAGTAATTTTCTACTCTGCTACAAGGTGGCAGAGTTGTAAGTTATTGTTGAAACTCTGGGGTGCTAAAACAGGGTTACTACTAATGTGCCTGCAGCCCTTAGTTGCTGTAGGAAGAAGGACGTCGATCTTACGTGGCTGCGAGCACAGACCTGTCACCTTGGCCACGTAAACCTGTGTGTATAGTCGGTGAGATGTCCCACGGCAGTGACACCATGGCAGGGTCTACTGCATGGGCTCAGCACACTGCTGAAGGCACCAGCCCCACAAATGGGCTTTCCTCCAGCCTCAGCAATCCCATGCCCTGCGCCGAGGAGCCGGCTCCAGTGATTAAACCAGGGTGAGGATGGAGGGGGGGCTCTGGGCACAGCGGGATGGGAAAGCTGTGACAGGCACCTCCAGCAACACCCCTGCCCCAAGCTGCTGTTGCACCCTGCATTGCTGTGACCTGCTGCCCCATGGCCCCCACATCCATTAGTCTTTTTATTTTTTCCACTGCCAAACTGTAGTTTCCCGGAGGATTGCTTCCTTTTACTATTGCTAAAGGTTAATGCAGAGGTAGGGGGCTCTGAGCTGCCTTAGATCAGCAGAGGACTGCTCTCCCCAGCAGGAAACACTGCTCCAGGAGCAGCCCTCTTCTCCAGGACTATTCTGAGCACACTTTTTCCTTTGACTTTTCCAAATTCATGCACCTTGCACCAAATGCAGGCTGTATTTTGTTCCCTCTTACATTGGCATAATTCCAGAGCGAGACTTTAACAACTGGACAGACCTAGACCCTCATATAGAAATACCTGTTGTTAGTAAATCCAAGCAAAACCATGTCCTTTGCTTGAACAGGGAAGAAATTATTTGCTCAACTTGTTTATGTGCTTAATACAAAAAGGAGTGGTTCCGCCTTTCCCTTCCACTGAATTACATGAATTTCATTGAAAACATTTTGTCACAGGAAATCCCTGCTTGATTTGCTTTCCCAATTTTGGATGATTGCATTGCTTTTCCTCTAAGCAGCGATCAGTCTTCATTTTGCTGGCAGGCTATTTTGCAGTAGCTCTGTGGGGAATTAACACCACTATGTTTCTAATTGCTCTGTTGGATGCTATAACAACGCAGGTCATCAGAAGGTTCTATTCAGGGGGAAATAGTGTCTGAACTATGTGTCTAAAGATCGTTTTTTTAACTTTGTGTCACCACTTGCAGTTTAGACAGAGATTTTAACCACGAGCATTTGCACCTGCTCCGCAATTTGGATTAGCCCCACGGTCTGTGGGCAGGTCCTCACAACAGCCACATTTCCTCTTGGCATTTGGGCAGGTAGAGCTCCCTCAGCCTCAGGCCCCTCTCCAGGGAAGGGCTCAGCCCCTGCCTGGGAGGGAGGCAGTCAGCCCTACCAACGCAGCAGCACCTGAAGTCCTAATTCCAGCTATTTTTTTTGGTCCTATACATACACAGTAAAAGCCATTCCTGCCTGAAACAACTTGGGGTTTAAAATACCCAGTTCTGAAAACGCGGCGTCACCAGCATTAGCCAAACCATGGCACAAGCAGCCCTGCCAGCCCAGCGCTGTACACGCGCCCAAGGCAATGATGAGCCTTACCTGCCACAGCCAATGGTCCCACGGAAGCCTTGGCACACAGGACAGAGCTTTTGATCTGTTTTTTGGTATTTCACGGCAGGTCTTTCACAACCAGCATTCTGTACTTTGTTTTTTTTTTTTAAAGTTTGAAATGTCAGAGTTTACAGCCCTGCGTCTTGTCTTCTTTAATTAGTACCTGTGCAGCCTTACCAAGCCAATGGGAGCCCGCTGTGGTACTTGCGGTGAGTGAAACTTGTTGCTTATGTCTAGGGGACGTACACAAATTAATAAGCTTTGCCATCTTGAGCTGCTTACGTGAGCAGGGGCTGGTGGGGCGGTTTTGGGGCTGAGAAGAGTTGATTTTCCTGAGAGCAAGCTCAGCTCTGTAGCAGCTGAACTGCACTGCTGAGGAGATGGCAAGGACTGCTGTAGTACAGGGAGGGGGAACCAGAAAACCCACCAGAGAACAGGGGTTTACACATACAGCTGCTGAGAGCCTTTTCAGCTCTTTGAAAAAAAAAAAAAAACAAAACCCAAAAGCCACTATTATCATTCTTTCTTAGGGGAAGGGCTTCTTGCCCTCACACTCTCTGGTTTGTGCCCTTGCTGAAACTCATCTTTGGCACCTTGAGCTAAAGGGCTTTGCTGACACCAAGGTTAAATTTATCTGGGGGAACAGAGGCAGAAATTAATTTTAATGCAGCCAAAGAGGCTGCATTTGAGATCTAGGGTCTGCCTTGCAGACATTCCCATCGATACCACAAATATCAGGTGTGAATAACACCGGGCTTTGGGGAAATTCACACTTGTATTTCAACCTATTTGAACTGGTCATTTGTCAGAGTAGTGAGTGTCACGTTTTGGAAGCCACGCTCCTCTGGCACAGCTGACAGAACACCTCAGCTCAGCAGGAGGCTCAAGGCTGCTCTGTCATTGAGCTATAAGAAAAATGACGCCTGAACCACAGCGGAATGTATGGCTTTCGTGTCTGTGAACCACAATTCATCTACATTTCCTAGCCTGCCAGGCATGCAGCAATATTGCAGATTTCTAGTACAGTAAAGAGTATCACCTGCTCGACATTCCAGTGCCAAGACTTCAAATATCCCTTACCTGGCAGAGGCTTATAGACAGTAACGCACGGAGTCTTTTTCACCGACTCTCCTTCCTGGCAGCCCCAGGTGCTGCTCCCAGGGATGGCTCTCTTTCTAACCCCTCAGTTTCAAGAAAATACCATAACATGATAACATGCAGGCAGCCAGAAGCATTTCCAGAGATCCCTCTCTACTGACGCCGCTGTGACAGCCTGGTGATCCCCAAGCCTCTGGAAAGCCCAGCCCTGCAGATGCTGCCCAGGCAAGCCCAGCTGCAAAGCATGCAGAGTGACACTGAACCTGGCCATGTGGGGACAAGGTCCTTGGATCCTGCAGTGAAGCGTGGCAAAGTGGCGTACGAGGACAGGATGAGGCCACTGGGGATGAGAATTAAAAACTCTTGAAATTTTAACTCGGTGCATGCCCAGTAAGAGCTCTGGAAACCTGCCTCTGCACTCCCTACATCGACAGCATCCCCTCCAGGTCAATGGCTGCTGACAGAGCTCACTCCTTCCACGGCACTAGTGTCACCTTACCTTAGAGCTGATGTTGAGGAGTGGCTGTAACAGGTCACTACTCAATTGCTCGCCCCAGGGCAAGTGTTCACTTGGTGCCGCTGCTTCTTACAGTTTAATGACTGCTGCACAGTTTTGAAAGTCCCCCAAAGAAAAGCCTATATTCATTCCTGCTTTTCACAAAAGTCCTACAGACTGTAAATGTTCTGAAAAATCAAAGTCTTACTGCAGGACCGCAGTCACCTTTCTGTGCTGGAAGATGTTTAGACTGAACTGCTGGGGAGTGAAGATGGACATTTTAAATACTTGCAGTTACACAAAAAAAATAAAAAAAAATAAAACAGCAGGTCCAGAATTGCTCTTGGGGTCCAGCTGGAGTGTCCCAGGACACCCTGCTTGTTCATCACCAACCCCAACCCTTCACCTGGTGCTGTGGCCATGGCACGTGTGCACCCTTCCAAGTGGAAAGAGGCAGCTGACAGCAGGGTCACCATGTTCACCTGGGCTCTGCCCCTACCAGGGCGAAGAGGCAAGCAAGTAATCTAGTACCCTACTACATGGCCTTGCCATTTAATTTGGCCTTGCCAAAACCTTGCTGGGGGTTTTGAGGGAGCCACATCCACAGACAGTGCCCCCTCCACCTCCCGCCCAGCTCCAAGCGCGGGGACCAGCTCCATGATGCACCTACAGTGCCAGGGGTGCCCGTGGGAGGGGGGCAGCTTCGTGTGTACCCAACAGCATCTGATGGCTGAAAGGGAGGGACTCCCTGACTATTTGCCCTTTTCCTAACTCTGAAAAAGTGATTTCTGGAAATGTCCATAGCACTCAGAGTGCAGGGACCTCTTTGGCTTTTAGTGCACTCCAAAAGCCTTAATAAGCCCTGAAAAAAAAGAGAAGAAAAAGCCATTAAGCTTTTTCTTTTTTTTTTTTCACAGCCTATTTTCTACCCTCTTCTTTGACAACCTTTTTCGTGACCCATCATGGGGCAAATAATGCAATAAACTGCCTTCAGTGCCAGTAATCTTCCTGCACTGCCTGGCACTGCGGGGGGCTGCCTGTGACTCCGGCCACGCTGGGGTCTCCCAGCTCCCCGAGGAACGGGTATCAGTGCTTTCTCCATCCCGAAACATACACAGCTGTCACTGCAAAGACATGGCTTGTGGCTTAATGGCGAGCAAGTGCTTTGCTGTGTGAAGTGCTGCTGAGGCCATGGGGGAGAGGACAGACCTCTTGCTACAAAGGCTGGTGGTGGACGAGAAATATTTTGAGGCCTGTGATTTTTCTACTCCTGCACAGATAAACCAGGCACATAAAAATAATAAAAAAACCAATAACAAACAAGAAACAAAACCAGGAGAAAGTAAGCTTTAACCCTTTTAAGATTTGAGAAAATGACATTTGTGAACTCTATGTGTCATTGACCAATTTTATAGGATACATTTTTCTACAGCAGTGCATCCCAGAGATCTCTTGCTTGTCACGGCTCTGCTGTAGCCTTTGAGCTGTGCCAGGGAAGCTTCACCTGATGTGTGATGCTCCCCTGGACCACAGGGCAAGGAAAGAAGTCAGTGACTCCAACTAGCCAAAGCCCTTCCCTGGTTTCCATTGAGGTTTCTGTACCAGCTCCTCTTTCACGTAGATGATACTGGCTTTAGGATCTCAAGCAATGAAGATTTTTCTTTGTCTTTTTGGTGTGTAATGGGCCCCAGTGCCATATTAAAACCTTCTTTCCAGTTTGATACCCATCAGTTTTAATTTCCAGTCTCCCTGAGAAACTGGAAATTTCACACTTTCCTCTGAAACACCCTTCCCCTGCATGGAGGAGGAGGCTATCTCTTTTCTCTGCTGGTTCCGTAAGGACAACAGTGTTATGCTCACTCTTTCCATGATGCCCCATCTTTTTGTGAAGCTGGAAGCCTGGAGAGGAGTACAGACTGCAGCTCTGCACTAAGAAAAACTACCAAGAGCAACAGTTTGCAGGGACACCTGAAAGGCTATGGTCTGGGAAGCAGAGTGATACAGGCTGCCCACAGCTGGTGGCAAGAGCCCAGCCTGCAGCCCGGGGCTGAGGTACACCAGGTTCCTCTAACCCCAGCATATCTCAAAACATTTCCATGACAATGTGTTATTTTCTCTTCTTCACAGCCATGCTCAGACCAGGGACATCACTGGGACCCACACAGATTTCATGCAGCATCAGGTGCAGTTTAGAGAACAACCACAAAACCAGCAACAGGGTGCCCAGCAGAGGTCTCTTTTTAATGGGGGAGTACTTCTGGCAATCAGATAAACTCTGTGTGTGTGTGTGTATGTGCACACACACTCCTGGGCAGCAGGATGGCTGCAGGATGCAAGCCATGCCAGCTGGAGACCTCCAGGGCCAGCACAGATGCTTGCTCCTGCCTCCCCCATCTTCACCTTGCTGGCACTTTGCATCCCCACGGGCACCCTTGGGAGCATCGCTGTGGCTGTGTCCCCAGGACAGCACTACCACAGGCACAGCTTGTCCTTGAGCATCTAATTAAATCTCCGCTGCCTGTCAGTGGTTTCCGCTATTGCCATTTGTCCACACCCTCCAAAACATTCCTGACAACCTGGGGAGAACTGGCTGCTAATTAATATGGTTCCTAAAGGCTTCATTAATATCCATGGCTACTGTTGTTTTAGTTAAAACCACTTTCATTTGATTCATTACCAGTTAGAAAAGGGTATATAGACCAAAGCTGCTGCACTCAAAACAGCAACAAGTTTGTCTCCAAAGTTCTCTGTAGAGGACCAGCAAAAAGCATACTTGATGGGACAATCCAAAGCGGGACTTCCCACGGGAAGCATTTGGGTGCTTAAAAAAATAGGTCATTCTAGGCACTTAGTACCTCACTAAAATCCTACCAAAAATCTAGTAGGCCTATCATTAACGAGTGCTCCCTAAAAGCAATAACTAATATTTGTAATGATGTATATCAAAATAATGAGATGACACCAACTCATTGCACTGTTCAAACTCACCGAGTCCCATTAAGACACCTTGAGGCTAACAGCCCAAAATACAAGAATAAGAAGAATCAAATAGAAAAGTCTGTTCTGAGCCTGTCCACTTACAGCAAAGAGTAGCAATGGTTCATATGGGAATTACTCACACAAACATTAGGAAACTCATTAGCTAAGAGAGTTTATTTCATGGAATTAAGATGCGATATTATCATGGACTGCAATAGCAAAAAGATAGATGATATCAAAGGGTGCTTCACACACATCAAATCTTCAACGACAAGCTTTTAGTTAGAGGTGTGGCTTTTGCAGGAACTTAGGCTGATCTGCCAGCGAAAAACATATCTTCATTGCCATCTATGGCCAAGGGTGGAGGGCAAGAAATCGTGTGCAGTAACTAGAATTACAGAGTCAAGGCATCCGGGACAAGGTAAATTAATGGTGAGAGGACTTTATCATGCATGTTACTGGCAGATAACCATGTGCAGCTCTGGCAAGGGAAACACTGGTAGATGTTACAATAACTGGCCCCAGCAGAGCTGGGCGATGAGCTCCCAGCAGACAGCTGGCCATACCACGCATCTGGCTGGTTGACCCCTAACAGCGTTTTGCCACAAGGATGGATAAGGCAGGAGAGCACCTCTTCTCAACACATGCCCCAAAGAACAGGGGAGCTGCCTCCAGATCCACACGGATCCAACCGTCCAAACCCAGAAAGCTGCCAGACTGCTAAACCTTTGGGGAAATGACATCGATTTCTGACAGCAGCAAGAAAGGGCTGGCAGGTAGGAAGCAGAGTAGGCAATACCTGCTTCATGACAGACAACCCAAGTTTGCTTTAAGTCAAAATCAACCCAAGTTTGCTTTAAGTCAAAATCGACCAAAGTTTACTTCTGTGTAATCACCCAGTCCTTTCCCTGCAGCATTTAATCCTCTGTGATTAATTACACCGTAATTTACTGAGATAAGAATAGATGGGACTAGAGAGAGCCATGTAAAAATAATAATTGCTATTCACATAAGCCTCTTTTTTCATGTAAATTGTAACTCTTCAAATACTGGCAATGGGAGTTATTTTCATTACCATATTTTCACTAGCTGTAATTAGTCCAGTAGGAGGATTATTACCTCTCTTATCACTATTAAGATAAAAAAGACGCTTGGCACATCCCAGAAAAGGCTTGAAGCCCAGATCTCATGGGCATCATATGCCTGGATTTCATTTTCAAACAGCCATTGCTCAGCCTGGACTCAGGCTACCTGAAAAACCCCTTTCTCCGGTGATCACATTCGCATCTTCCTAGGAGGGGCCCTGTGACATCTTGTGGCCATTTCAAAAATAGAGGTAAACTTAACCAAACTTAATTAAAAACTCTGCTGCTGACTGCAGCCCCAGCCCCTGGCCCCCACCGCAGACACCCCACTGCTGTGGCAGCTCGACAGCGAAATAGGCTTTTCTTTTAACAAAATGGAGAATTGAAGTGAAATCAGATGTGCTTCTGCTTGAAAATACATCCTAAATTTACCTCTAATTTACCACAGAAAATGTATGCCAAATGCCATAGAGCTGGTCCCATCCAGGGCACGGGGTCCTGGCCCAACCCAGAGGGCAGGGGCTCTGCCAGAAAAACTCACAAATCATCACATCACATGCATAACAGAGCTCTCGTTGGCTAGAAATTAATCCTAAATTAAGGTGGGAAGGTGCACAGACCTCAGGAGAACTGAAGCATTTCTTTCTTCACATCAGGAAGGGTGGAAAAGATCTCTAGCAGAGAGCAAAACCATCAGGACTGTACGGATTTATTTTTCTCCCAGCAAAGACTGGTGGAAAAATGTTTTTGATGCTCTCAGCAGGGACTTCTGCTGCTCCCCCAGAACCCAAATAGCACCTGGTTCCTTGCCAGGTACCAGCCCTACCCTAGCTCTGAAAACTTCTAAGATATAAATGCACATTGTAGAAACTATATATTATGCTGTCTCTGCAGAGCAGGGGAGACCTGGAAAAGGGATGAATTTTTCCACCTTCACATCCCCTCTGGCACAGCCACCCTCTTCCCAGTGAAGGGACCTCTGGCAGCAGTGGCAGGGCTGCCCCCTTGGCCAGCTGGGCCACTCCTCCCCCTGGTTGCCCTCCCTGGGGCCCACTTGCACCCAGGCAGAAGGTCCTGTAGGGCAAGTCACCCCTGCGTGGAGCCACCAAGAGCTGCTCTTGGCCCCGGTGCTGAGAAATCCCCGCATCTTACTGAATTTAGGGCTGCAAAAGGTTTTGCAAGCAGCTCTTCCAAGCTGCAGCCCATCCTTTACGCCTTCACTAGTGAAACAGGAGCTGGGGTTTTCCGTGAAGAAATAACTTTTCCCTCTTGACCGTTCCTACTGCAATTTTTAAACTAGAATTTACCCTTCCCAAAACATCCCCGAAGAGCTGTCATGGAGATAAATGCATTTAACATTGCTAATATCTTTCTTCTGTCTTCAAAGTCCAAGACCTGCTCCTCAAAGGAACTTCAGCACCTTAATATTTCCATCCAACTGAAAATCAACAAGCTGCAGGCTCTTAGGGAGCGTACCTGAATAGATTACTGTGCCATTAAGTTCCCAAGTCAATGACAAGAATGGAATTTAGAAGAATAAGTCCCACAGGCTGTATCACAGTGGGATGTTACTAGGGGATTAGAATAACCAGGGATGCAGACCAGAGCCCCTAAATGAGAGCGACCGAGGATGCTCGGTCACAGACCCTACAAAGGCAGCTCAGTTTTCCACCTCCGAAAAGTGCAAAATGCTCCTTTGCTACCTTTCTGCCTTGCCTAAATCTCTCATTCCCTTGCTTTCCTCTTCACTTACTGTTTAATGCAGCAAAGAGACTTGGCATCTCATTTGCAAGAAAGGTGCTGCGCAGCAGCTCTTCTCATTTGCTCATCTGGAAACTTGACTGAAATTACACAGCTGCTGGTGAAATTTATTTTTCCTCCAAAAAATGCATAGGAATTACCTAGAAATAAATGTGAAATCTCAACAGATGTTTTTAATGGATTTACTTTTCAGAATACAATTTCACATCCAATATATTGTTTTGTTTTAATAGGGCATGAAAATTCCTACTCTACAATATTTACCCAGAGAATCACATCACTTAAAATGAAATGGTCAGTTCAAAGCAATTTTGTTTATCAAAATGATTATTTGGTGCATTTTCAGTAAACGGTCTGAAGCCTCTTGAGCCAATGGAAATAGCTTTTTAGCTTTATTTCCCCCAGAGCCCACAGCCTCTTTTCGTCTCTAATCAAAGTTCCCCTTAAGAAACACATGTGTCCTGAATTTTACTTATATTAGTATTTATAATTACGTTATAGTTTCCATGCAGGTCATGCAGATTATCTAGTGGTTTTGAACATCCAGTAAGCCAGCCACACGTGAACTCTGCCTGTCGTCTTCATTTTTGCTTGCAAAGCTCTTTGCCTGCATAGGCATCGCTCTGCGTAAGCAACCCACCCTGAGCGCTGCATCTGATCTGCACAGATAGGGGCATGCAAATCTGGAAATCAATCAGACATTTTTTTATATAAAAGCAGACAGAACCTTGCTTCCTATGGGCCCCCCAAAAGTAGACCCATCAGCAATAATTGAGAAGAGCACCTGGATCATCCCACACTCTTCACATCTTCACTCTGAAAGGCTCTATCTGGCAGATCTGAGACATACATCACTTAGTGATACAGGGAAGTGTGTTCTGCGTTTCATAGACTCAGAGAGTTCTATGATTCTGTGACGATTCTACGACGATTCTATCATTCTACGATTTTATACATCACTTAGTGCTACAGTTATGTTTGTTCTGTATTTCACGGAACTCGCTGCCTGAGCACAGCCGACTTCTCTTCTGACTGGACTTTATTTGTGTCCCCAGCTTTGCAGCAGCTCTGAGCTGCGAGACCCTGCTGGATAGCGAGATGCCCCAGCCCGGCCTCTGTCCTCTGGGGGTCTCCAAGCAGGGGCCGTGGGAGGAGAGCAGAGAAGGACGCTCTGCCCCAACCCGCAGCGCAGCAGCAGCTGCTCTGTGCCCGCCTCGGCTCCCCCCCTCCCCGGGCCGCTTCCCCGACCCACACCTGTGATGAGGTGGCGCCCGGTCTCAGCCTTCGGGGAGCCGGCTGCTGACGGCCGCACGGTGGAGCACGCCTGGCACCGACCGTGCCCGCCTCCCCCTTTAGTGTAACGAAGCAGAAACCCCCGGCCGGCGCCGGGGGACGGGCAGAAGCGGCGGAGACGAGGGGGTGCGCTGCGATGCCCGGCGCGGCGGGAGCCCCGCGGGGATGCCGGTTCCCGCCGCTACCGGCTGCGGGGCGGCGGCCGCTGCCCGCGACCCGGCTCCGTGCCTGAGCCCCGGCGGGCGGCTGGCGGCGGCGGTCTGCCTGGGCGCCCTGGGCGGCCTGGGCTTCTGCGCCAACCTGCTGGTGCTGCTGCTCTTCTGGCGCTACCGGGCGCTGCGCTCCCCCATCAACCTGCTGCTCCTCAACATCGCCGTCAGCGACCTGCTGGTCTGCGCCCTGGGCACCCCCCTGGGGCTGGCGGCCGCCGCCACCGCCGCCCACC
>JAHREE010000043.1:1701515-1769889 GCA_033628505.1 Tringa tobata
TGGGTGGATTGTAAGACCCTTCGTGCTTAACTCTGCTCTTTCTTCCCCGTTCTCCCACCTCCCTCCAGCTGCCTCTCTTCATAAAACTCATCTGGGAAAGTGCCACCGCTAATTCCTCTGTTAGATCTGGCTCCAAATCTGGTTCAAAAGGGAGCTGCACGCAGAGAGGAGGGATGGCCAGAGCAGGATAAAGTGAGATTTATTCCTTAGCAAGCCATACAACAAAAATCCCCCAAAACCGAAAAACAAACCAATCCCAAAACACACAGGAAAATCGAATGAGTTAACCCGTGTTGTCTCAGCTTATGTTTCAGCACAACTCAGTGCTCCCTCCACCTTTCCTCCACTGCCCTCTCCATCCCATCCACGTTCTCACATGGCCTGCTCTTCCTGTCTAACACTGCAGCTCAATATCCCTAAATTAAGCTCCACAACTACAGTCACAAGAGGAACTCCCAGGAACCAGTGCATTTTGTTCATGCAGCGTTCAAAAAGCTGGTGTTTATTTACACGTAAATTTTCGTTGTCTGAGCTTTTTTGGCTGCTGGATCACCTAACTGGTCCCAGATGTTTTACTCCTTTTTGGGACAGGGGATTTTCTTGACCCCTGAGTGACTGTCAGCTGTCCCTGGGATAGCAGCCAGCTATGCCGAGGAGCACCGGAGCACAGACCAGCTGGGAGCCAGCCCAGCTCTCAGCGAGAGGGGCTTTTGCAGGAAAATCCATCTGTGGGCAGCGGTCCAGCACCCGGGGAGCTACAGCCTGTCCGGTACCGTCAGACCTGCACCAGAATCACCCCCTTGCCCTCACACCCAAACTGGGGTGTTGTTCGCCAGCAGCATCCCCGTTGCCTTTTTTAATTTGCAAAACACTCCTGGGGCATTTTGCAACCCCAGGGCTGAGAAAGGAGAGGGAAAAGCACTGCACCCACCCTCCTGGGGGCAGAGGGGGGCAAACAGATTTACGGTGCAGGCAGGAGGTGCTGGTCATCCAGATAACCATGTTCAACACAGACAGCCTTCCTGATGCTAGGGAAATCTATAGGGGACATCTCGTTAACTGATGCAGCTTTCATTTCCCTCTAATTTAATGGTATTTCTAAAACAATTCAACATCGAGGCTTCCCCCAGCTTTAGTAAATGTTCAGAAATCTCTGATCAGGCTGGATAAAAATCAGAGAACAGGCCAGATAAAATAACATTCGCATCGAGTGAGTGCCTCCAGGCAAGGGGTAGGTGAAGGTTAAACAGATAAAAGAGACTTAGGCTGTAACAGAAATTTCCTGGGGATTAAGGAAGTACAGAAATATGGCTGATAAGAGCCTCACTCACCCACACAAACTCGACCACGGGGGGGGGGGGGGGAGAGTAAAACCCAGAAAAATAGACATTTTAATAAATATATACACATATACACAACCCTAACCATTCTATGATTACATACAATATAATGAAATAAAAATGATAATTACTTTCTTGTACAAAGAAAGTCTGTAATTCCTGTGAAACTTCAGTTTCTCATTAAAAAAGGGCCTTTCAGCTGATGCAAACATTCTGTGAGACTTCTCAAAAGCCATTTTCCTTAGCAAACAGTTCTACTGACAAAAAGCAGCATGATTTTTCCCTTGGCTGTCGATAGCAAGAGTTGTCAGACCTTGTTGCTATCAGCTGCGTTGTACAGAAAATCACTATTAAAGTTGGTTTGGACTCTCTTGACACTAGAGAGATCAGCTGTCAGCATTTGACTGTGCAGTTGTGAGGAGGCCATGAAGAGAATCCGTAAGATCTAAAAGTGTGTGTTTCTTCTGCTACAGGCATTTCCCTAACTTCACGGGAGAGCCTCCCCCTACTCCCAGCTACACTGTGTGTTGTGCCACCCGACTGAAAAAATCCCTCAGACAACAGGTGCCAAACCGACCCTGTCTGAGAGCTTAAACCAAGCTCATTTACACAGTTGCTCATCTTTTCCCCAGTGAAATGCAAATCAAACCAGCCGACAGCACTTTCATTGGTGATGCAATTAGCTCGACCCCTACCATGCTTTTAGTACCAGGACATACGGGTAGCCTGACTGTGGGCTAGCACCAGCACTGCCAGAGCTCCCCGAAACCTCTGCCCCACAGCAGACTGATGGCATTTACATCTGAGCCATCTGGGGTCAGCTCAGCCAGGCACCTACAGACCCGAAAACAGGCTGAAAGGCATTTAGTCCATTCTGTTCTCCGTCACAGTACACCTTCTGGATTCTAGCACTTCACCTGTCCTCTGTAGCGCTGAAATGCTGCAGTGGTGCTAACACTGCCTTCCTCATGGAACACTGGCCAAAACGACTTCTATTATTTTCCTTGGGTTTGTTCCTCTTTTCACTGATGTGCCCGGTTTGTGTGCCCAGAGGAAGGAAAAAGGCAGGCACCTCTTTCCCCAGCTCTTGCTCCCTGGGAGCCCATCCCACCGTAGCATATAGAGACCTTGGCCTCAGCATAAACTCACTTAGCACAAGGACACATTTTTCTCTACAAAGCAATTCAACTTCTAATACAAAATATTATTACATCCACGTTTTTTCAGGACCAGTCCAGGAACTTAAACGAATATAAAAAGACCATCAGATGAAGCTTGTCTTACAAAAAGTGAAAAGAATGAAATCCCTGCTAACTCGCTGTTTTCTGCGTGTGTGTGATAGTTTTACAGGTGCTTTTTGGCGCTGCTGAGATGCAACAGAGCAACCGACAACTCCAGCGACAAGTCCTGGTCCAGGTCTGGCCGGGCGCTGCCGCGGGCACAGGGTGACAGTGTCCCCGCGGGGGCTGCCTTGGCCGAGACCCCCCACCCGCCTCTGCGAGACACCCCAGCAGCCAAACAGGCCGTGCTGGTGGCCCACTACAGCCCCTGAGCCAGGCTGGTGGGCTAACGCCACCGGCTGCCACTGTGTTTGGGGAGGTGGAGGCCAGATGCAAGAGTTTTGCCGAACAACCTCGCCTTGTGGCTTTGTTTCTGACAAAAACTTGCCCTTCTGCTTCCTCAGAGGTTGGCTTCACCAACAAGCCATTTCCCTGTTTCTCAAAGACTCTTCCCTAATCAAACGCCAGGAGTTCTATGGGAGTTTGGGAAGAAAACAAAATAAAAGACATAGATGTCTCTAGAAAAAAGGTTTAAAAAGTAATTTTCAAAAAAAAACATGTTCTAAAGGCTTTCTGCCAAAACCCAACCAACCACAAAACCCCAAACCCAACAACAAGAAGACAGAGATCCAGAGCACCTTGCTGCAGAACAGCCCCAAGAAACAATCTGCACACAAAATGGGGAAGTAAACAGGATATTCTTCAGAAGAAAAACTATCAACTTGCAGATCTTTTCTCTCTGGTTTGGACTATGCTGTACCTTAAAAGTCTCACTTTGATTTTCAGTACAAACCTGAACAGATTATGAAGAACTGCAGTTACAAATTAAAGCTCTCCTAAAATTTAAAGTGCATATATTGGATATGTTTCAAAGTGTAGAAATCGCAGCTGAAGCTTGAGAAACCAAGTATTTCAGCAATTTTTTAAAAAGAAATTATTAGCTTACAAAGTTATTGCCCCAGAGAATAATCTCCTCACAACACCCCGCGAACAACCAACTCTCCAAATATGCAGGGCTGAGTCGGGTGAAGCCCTCACCTCTGCAGATCTGCTGGTTTGGAAGCGCTAAGACAAAAGCAGGAGCGATTCCAGCTCTTTTGAGAAGTGTGGTGGTTATCTGAGGATTTGTGGAGCCAAAAGGGGCAGGCTGTGAGCAGGGCAGCTGCATTCATCAATACCAGATGAAACCCTGCGGCATCGAACAGTGGCAGCTACAGTGTATTTTCAACCCAGCACAGTCCCAGCGACCCCACCAAGAAAGCTGGTTGGGGACCCTCCACAGGATCTTCCTCCTGGACCATCTCTGGGAACTGAAGTGACAGATGGTATCCTCTACAAACAGAAAAGCATTGGAAAGCCTCAGAGGTACAGCTGGAGGAAGAATTAAAACCAAACAAACACGAACAACCTTCTCTCTCATTAACTCTGAGCACAATCCCAATATTATGACAATATTTGTCATCTCAAATAGGAAGGAAAAAGTGAAATAGCAACATTCTGTGGAGAATTGATTTTCAAATCCCAAACTACAGGGAAACCCCATCTTTCAGATGAGTTTCACACTGAAGTACGTCCACACCACTGCCACAGCGGATATCGAAAACTGGCATCACAGCACTTTAATTACCTTGTGCTGCCCAAGCCAGAATTGGGGAATGCAGAGGTCTGGGTGAAGGAGTGATGCGGGAGAAAAAAGGTAATTGGATTTTTTTGATCACCGAGTGAGTTGGATCCATTTCAAATTGCCCATGTTAGATCTTTCCCTATACAAATGGACATGTATCGCTTTCAGGAATAAGCGAACCACTGAGGACTTCAGCAGAGTCCCCAGAGAGAGGATGCAGGAATCTGCCTGCAATGCTTTCTTGGAAGTATAAACATCTAGCCCCAGATGAGACCATCAACAACCTTAAAACTGCGTATTGCATCCAGGAGAGAGCAGTGCTGAGGAAGAACTGACCCAAAACTTTCACAGGCTCAGCAGATTCCCTGAGCAGCCCACTCTGGACCTCCCCAAACAGCCTCTCAGGACGATGCAAGCCCCTGCCTCTCCGCTTCCCCCACTGAGCCTGCAAAACACCCTCGAATACATCAAAAGCCATTCCTGATCAAGGCTCTTAAACTTTTGGGTTTGGTTGCAAGGACCAAAGCCCCTCGTGTGCCCTCACGGAGTCAGAGGGCATTTGCCAGCCGTGGGGTTGGCAGAGCACAGCCCACCACCTCCTCCAGGCTGGTCTCCATCTCCATCTCCTCACCACCACGAGCATTCTGTGCACATTGCTACAAGAGTCCCTGTCTCAGAGAGATAATTGATTTTTACAAGTGACTGTAAGCCGTCTTTTCCTTCCAGGGACGTGGGTTTATTTTTTCTTTGCAATGTTAACAAAAGCCTTCTCATACTCACACATTACTGCACAACCTATTTCTTTTTTTTTTTCATCCTTAAGCCCCAATTGGAGTGATAACCTAAATAACACCAAATGTTTTCAAATAGAAGCTAAACCCATGAAGTGAGGCCGTTGCTGAGGCTATATTAGTGGTTGAAATCAAAGCAATGGATGCACATATTGCTAATGAATACACATCAATTATTTATTCCCAAGCACACACTTTTAAAGGGCAGTTTGTTATTTTCAGATTACAAAGCACGCCAGGAATTTTTCAGTTCATTTTTTCCTTTCCTTGATATTGTCTTTAGGTGGATTATTAAGTTTCAATATGTATTTCTACATTACTATTAACTTTGCAAATACGTGATTGGTGATTTTCGTCTTTGCAAGAATCTGTTGTGTCTTAGCGTATACAAGTTTGGCTTTGGTACATGTCTTTGAGGTGTTAAATAGTGTGTGGCTTGTGATATATACTTATGTTTTCAACACAAATTGTTAGTTTCTGTTCCATTAACCCTGTAACCTGTGGCAAACACCACCGGCAGCTCCGCTCCAGCAAGTGGCTCGTAGCTGCACTGATGCTGTTTGGAAACATGCAGGACGTTGGAGCTATAAATAAAAAATATTCTCGTGCTGTGCCTTGCCTGCTTGATTTCCTGTGCGCGAGCAGAGCAGTTTGGTCTCTCTGTGCCTTCACAGGTAAGCGGTTTTGACAGAGGACTTGAGGCTGATTTTCACAGTAGCAATAGCAGCGGGGACAGCAACGTGAGAAACGCGATTGCCACCACTCAGCACACTCCAGAAAGAACACCTGTAAAATATTATAGCCCTAAACGGTTTCTAATCCTTCCTAAACATTTAGGATGCTTCCGCTTTCTTCCCAGGCAAGGGAAAGCTTAGGCAAGCATAAATTCCTATTGTTGGGCGCAGTAACAGCAACAACAAATACCCACTTTCAGAAAAGGATTTAACTTTCTCTGTCTACACTGAGCATGGATTTAGCCTACCAGAGAAAACTGTATTTGGCCTTGCAACAGGAGGAGGTAGTGCCACGGCTATGGAACGAGTGGCGCTGGACACGAGCTTAGTGACATGGTTTAGTGATGGTTTTTTATCAGAGTTAGGTTGATGGTTGGACTTGATGATCTGAAAGGTCCCTTCCAACCTAGACAATTCTGTGAATCTGTGACACTAGCTGGGGCAGGTGGGAACGAGCCAGGTGAACAGCAGGTCCAAGGGGTCTGCTGTTCCCAGAGCTACAGACAGGTTCTGCTGTGCACACACCCCTTCAGCAGCAAACTCATTAAACACATAGTGCAGTAACCATGCAAAGGAGCTTTAAGCACGCCTGCATCACCCTTCACGTTTTTCAGCCACACGGGAAGGGAGGGCAGGGGCAGCGCTGTCGGCCCCAGTGCTTTAACTGCTCCCAGCCCCCCTACTTCTGGGGACGGTAGTTTTATGTTGGAGCAGCAGGAGGAAACCCAGCAGGAGTCCAGCTCTGCCCACCCAAGCGTTCAGGCACAAAATTCACTGCCGTAGCCTTCACACCATCCCCCCTGAGGGACGGCAGAGAGACGGCGGCTGCGCTCTGTTTCTGCTGCCCAATAGCTGCATTTGGCATACTCTAACCAATTTGCTGAATAATACAATCTAGATAATAAAAATTTTAGTTAAAAAACAACCAAAACCAAACCTAACAACCACAATCAAAACAACACAAAACCAAACAAAATAACAGATTAAAACTTACACCTCTGAAGTGAGGAGTAAGATTCTTCTCCTTCAAAACTAAGTACAGCTCTCCTTTGTTTCAACAAGTGTACAGACCTATACTTTCTGATATTTATAAGCAGCCCATTATTTCATTTCAGCAAGTAACTTTGCTATCTGCAATGGTTGTCATTAAGAGAGCTGATCATTTCATACCAATTTACCCGGATTTTTTTCAAAACTAAGCATGGTGGCAGTGTAACAAGCAGTGTTGCTGGGTGTGCAACAAGCAGTCAAGCATTCAGCCTTCTCTTACCTGCTCTTCAGCACCTCCAACATTTGAAAAATAGCTAAATGGCTGAAAATTTGCTCCTAGTGCTGTTTTGCATCGGGTTTTTTTGTGATATGGAAATGCTCCATAGCTTTGAAATTGAGCATGTCACTGGATGCCAAACCAATACCTAGTAAACCCTTAGGATGTGCCAACAGAGACTTTGCATGGTATTTGGATGTATATCTAAGAATCAAGTTTAGGGTCTCAAGCTAAACTGATACAGGAGGAAATTATTATCAAACAGTTCCAAGTAGCCTCGGTCTCTCTAGAGGTCAGCATCGGGCAAGAATAACAAAGGATGATGACAGGAGGTATCTACAGCACAAACGCCAAGCTTGGAGCATGCACACCAAGGAGCCCTGCACTGACCCACGGGACACATCGGGTGTCACACACCAGAGGCATAAACCACATTGTGCTTACTACAGAAAGAGCTTTTAAATACTCTCTCCTTTAATACCTGGATTGAGCGTT
The DNA here is from genome assembly GCA_033628505.1 of Tringa tobata. Lineage (NCBI taxonomy): Eukaryota > Metazoa > Chordata > Aves > Charadriiformes > Scolopacidae > Tringa > Tringa tobata. The sequence continues at coordinate 1,709,047 of JAHREE010000043.1, forward strand.
GGCTCCCTTTCAGGAAGAAACACAGTGCCTTGGCTAAAGTCTCTTCAGTCAATGGGATCTTCTCACCAGCCATAAGAGGGCTTGCTTCAGGCTCATAGTCTGACAATTTTAAACAAGTCAGTTTCCCTTGCCTTGAATTAAACATCAATGCCAGCTTAGCTTTAAAACAAAAGGCCTAGGTCCCACATTAGAAGCAGAACAAGCAGAAGTCCTTTGGGAGAAGGATGAAGAACTGCAGGAGACGCAGGGAGGTAACTCCCAAGGAAATTTGGTTTTACCAGTTGCATGCGAGAGGGTACAGCCAATATTATTACGGTAATAAGCAGCAGGCCAGTCTTGGTCAGTGCAGGAACCAGACAGGACAGCACCTAGAAAGGTAGCTGGCTGATGTACAAGCTATTTTTACATAGTGCAGTGCCAGGGGAGAACTATATTTAGCGTGATTAACATTTACTTCAGTTACTATAGTGACTGATTTTATTTGTCTTCTCCATGGGATAGATGGCTATTTTCTCCCACAGGCCTTAGAGAGCATCACCCAAAAAAGGCGGTGCTTTTTGGCCACACAGCTGGCAACTGAAATAACACCCAGCCCCTGGAGTAAACTTAGGAAAAGTTTCTAAGTTTATTGGGTTTTGCCTAGGAAACAATAAGCAAATTTGATAGCAAATGGACAAATTGCAGCAGAATGACACCAGCATCCTAACCAGCCCATAAAAGGTTCTCCAGCACTTTTGTGACATTTTGGCAACAAGAGCAGAGAGAACGTACCAGGTTCATGATACGAATAGCAGTGCCTTGTTTTCAAGACTACTGAACACCAGCAACTACTAATCACGGCCACTACACCAGCCCTACTCGTCAGGGCTAGTCAGACTTGCAGTCCATGGCTGACTTCTACACAGCACCTTTTTTTTGCCCTAAGTTTCCTCACAGAAGTTTTAGCATCTTTTCATAGAAGGGGAGAGGAGGCAGCATCAAATACTCTTGCTTTATCCACAGTATTTACATGTAATTTAAACTACTACTTTAAACTACATTACTAGCTTTATGCACTTTGCCAGAAGGCCAGAGAGCAACACACAGATAAGTGCAAACCCCTTGTCTCTTATGTAAAGTATAAGTTATCAGTTGTGATTTAAACTTAAAATGAACACATTAGCAGCAGCGTTGAGACTGCTGGTGAAATTTGTCACTGAGATGATAGACACTGAGAGCATCTCGAGGTCTTTCCATAGGATTTTCCAATGATAAGTGGAGCACAGGTTGTCTTGTAGATAGCTTTTCATTACAATGGTGGTTTTAATCGTAATGTACAATGTATGTTCCTCAGCTGGGAGAAAGGCTATTTCCAGTAGGGGAAAAAGCGAATATAAGGAAGTTTTAGGCCACCAAAGTCCTTCACTTAAAAGCTGCTTCTGCTTGAGGAAGAAGTGCCACATTACAGGACACCGGGGCCCTGGACCTGCCTGCTCAGAGGGAAATCAGCCCAAGTTAACTAAGAGATACAGATTTAAAGTGAATTGGTTAATCCACATTAAGCTGCTTTAATTCCGAGTCAGTGATCTTTACTCTGCTTTAAGATATAATTAAGCTGACGACAATTACAGTAAAGCGAGATTATTTGAAATCCAAGTCCAGAGGAGGGTTCAATGCAATCTCAACAATCTGCTTTTAAAACGTAAATTCAGATAAACTTTCCTGAGTATCCCTCGTGTGGCTAAGAGTCCTCCAAAGAGCAAACACTGGATTGTCAACAGAGTCGGTCCCTACCCTCCTAATACCTGGATCTGGCCCTGAACATCTGCAAAATGCACCACAGCTCCGGACATGCCACGGGCTGTTGAAGGGCATGTATCCATCATGGATCTCCACTCTCACCAGCCTTAATGAGGCACCTTGCTTCCACTCTGCTAAGCCTTAATGAGGTACCACCACAAATTTGTTGATGGCTTCTGTACAAGACAGCATGACCCAGCAGCTCGCCTACAGCACCCGAAGCCACAGCTGTAATCAAAGATAAAAATGAAGCCAAAGATCTTAACAAGCTCAAAGGATGCCTGTTGCTACGTCCTAATGGCAGCACATTTGCCATGTCACATTTGATGCTGCTAAAAGATGAGATTTCTCATTGCCTTCAGTCCCACAGCAGCCAGCATTGCATATCACAACCACATTTTCATCAAATAAATCAAAGTCTACTGCTCACGCCTAATGAACCCTTGCAAAATACCTCCCAGGTATGAGATTTAAAAGCCTGGAGTGCTTTTGAGGGCAAAGACATTGAAAAAAGATCTGTGGATGAGAGTTCATTCAAGTGTCATGCTTATGATCTAAATGCAGTAAAAATGCACTAAGTGCCAGCCACAAACAGTTCTGGCAGCAGTCACTGTGATCCAAGAAGAAAAACATCTTTTCAAAAGAGACACGGGAGGAATGAATACAGAGGATCCCATTTCACTCACTCTAGTCACACAGCCCAAACCAGGTAAACAACAGAACAAGAATGTCAGCATCTATTAAAAGGAAGATGTAAAACAAAAGACAGAAGAGGATTAAAGTCAAAGTGTACACAATCCTGTTTCTTAATAAGATCTGGAAATAGATTGGTACAAGCATTATATGGCCAATTACCCACCTTTGCTTTGGGGAGCTGCCTGGGCTTGGTAACTCATTCACATCAAATGGGAGTGACTCCTACACAGAGGAAAAAAATCCTATCTTGCACAACTACGTAACACAAATACAGTCAGTAACTTGAGGTATTTCCGCATAAGCCCTTCTATAACGACCCTATAGAGAGAACTACCTGTTTCTTTATATTTATTTCTGCCCCTCAATGTTTATCCTCCCTACACAGAGGTGTTCACTTCCAGTATGAAACCTCTGTATGTGCACTACCACGCAGAAGAGGGATTTAACTCTTACCCTTAAGCTCCAAAACCTCAGATCCAGCCACGCTGCCAGTTTTTTTGGCATAACAAAAACCAAGGAGGAAATAATTGTGTCAGGTATGAAAACTGACTTCTCCAAAATAAGTTGTTCTTGGTCTGTGAGCATGTACGTGGCCTCCTCCTAACTTTTTAGGGGCACGAGAGCTGGACAAGATCTTCACTTGGGAAATAACCCAGTAGCTTAGTTTTCAAAAGGTACAGATTTTGGGGTACTGGAGCTTCTGAAGGCTTTTGGGTAGTTTTCCTCAGCACCAGTATGGCCAATCTGAGCTACGAAGCTGCATTAAGTCTGTGCAAGATCCAGCCTGGCCAGCGTTCCTGGGAGAAGTTCTCAGGCCCGCTCTAGAGAAGAAGTCCCTCTGGGCCTTTGAAGAGCCAACCAATCTATAAATAGTCCATGAGAAACATCTTAAAGTTTAAAATTAGCGAGAAAGACACAGAGATCTCAAACATCTCAGCAGGAAGTTTCACAATCCTGTTCCGTGGTAAGACCTTTAATAACCTCTCCACAGCCATTCCCCCCAGAGGCCATCCACCAGCCGGGGGTCTCCAGGTCTGGCAGCACCCTGCCATAGCACAGACTCCAACAGCGCTGTGCTCGAGCTGAAAGAAGGTGCCCAACTCGGTTGCAGAGCTGATGTGTCAAGGTCCACGTGGCCCCTTTGTGCATGACATAGAGAAGAGTGGGTACTCTCCAGTCACGTCACTCTTCCATTGCAAAAAGCCCCAACATCAATCGTGGTTCTTATCTTGAAATGGCTATCTAAATAAAAACGAGGCAAAGGAAAACAGAAAAGAAAAAGCCAAAGTAACTTGTGTATAAATTTGGTAAATGACAAAAAAAATACTTCTTTTTAATCCAAAAGTAGAAAATGTATTGTAACAACAGGTTTGGTTTTAGTAAAAATAAAGATGCTATTTCTAGTTTTTTTTTTTTTAAATTGAAGCTTGAGTTATTCCTCCCAGTAGGGTGATCATGTCTTACAAGAAGCTTTTATGATTTAGTATATAAGCCCATGTGTTTCTGAGCTGGTGAAACCATCCCGGTACTATTTAACTCTTTCGGGCTGCAGTTAAAGCTCTGTCTGAACACCCCAGGAGGCAGGGGTTTAATTAGACTTTAAACTGCTGCAAACCCTTACAGCAGGACTTCAGACACCCATGAAAACCTCCCACAGGTTCAAAAGTAGGAAGGATAAAAAAAAAGGAGTAAAAATCTTAAAGCATCTATCCTTATGTGACCATTGAGAACAAGGGCTTAGCTGTTTACAACACCTGCAACTAAGGGGAAAATGGTGGCTGTTCATGACTGTGAACGACCAACAAAAGCACTGAAAAAAAAAAGTGTCAGGCAGGTTAAATTTCATCAACGCTTATTTGGAACTTGGTGCCATACAGTGATGTTTGCTGAAGGACTCCATTTTCTCTACCCTTGTTAACAATCTGAGGAATAACTGAAATAAAACTAGCTCTTACTCTTACTAGAGAGGCTCCCTGGATTTTAACAAGCATTTGATTAAACAATATAACAAAAGCCATTGCTTTCCTTCAACCCATTAGGAACCACTCTCTTTAAAAATAAGTGGAACTGCGGTGTTAAAGCAATTACAGGCCAAAGGCACTCTATTTGCCAGAGTCAACTGTGGCAAACTCAGACAAAACCTGTTTCATTCAAACACAGGAACACATTCAGTTATAAATACCAGAATAAACCCATAAGGTTAATCTACAATATAACATCTTCACGGCAGATACAACCTCATCTGATCAACACTGAAGCAGAAATTAGGAAGGATTTATTTATTAAGTCTTATCCTGAAACTTACTATTGGGCTTAGGCTTTGAAGGTGAAAGGAAGAGGTCTACCAGACCACCTGCCACTCGCCTGGCTTCCAGGGAGACAGCACTCATTCTGAGCGGAGTTGGACTTGACCAAACATGCTCAGATTTGGTCTTCTCTGCAGTATTAAAAGCCCTGTGTCTGACTCGCCACGTTCCTCAAGAGCAGCAAGGCATTCAGTAACGTTGCTTTCGTCTGGAGGCAGACTTCAACAACCCAGGGAAAGGCAGGAGAAACCCTATAGCGAGCCATCACCACGTAAGACTTCCCTATAGGGAGCTTCTTATTAACTCCTCTTTACCAGGCATTGCTGTTCTTCCTGAAGCAAAAGGGAATAAAAAGGTGTGGAATAAAATTATTCAAGTCAATATATTCTTGTTATCCACATAATTTCCCACCCTTTCCTTCAGCACAGCCAATTTTTAGTGGAAAACTCTTTCTGTTTGATCAAGTTGAAGTCTATCATCTTTCACTGTACTAAATGTAAGTTGTGCTTCTTTTACTGCAGAGCATGAAAAAGGAGGGCTTTTGTGCCCACATTTGCCTTCTCATCATCACATTTAATAGCTGGATCTGTACAAATGCACTACAAACCCCACTTCTTTTACAATTAGCTGGTTATTCTACTGAACATACGTAAGATACATCTCAAAAGAGTATCATAAGATATGCAAGGTCTAGGGAAAATATAAGAATGTTGGAGAGCACGCAGTTAGGAGGACTAACAGTCTAAGATTTCTTTATTATTGGAATTATCTAACAGAGCACGGTATTTTTCTGTAAAATAATTTCCCTTCGCAAAAAAAGCACAGATGATAGAATAAAAATGTTTATGGAACAAAGGAGGATTGATTAATCAAAGCAACAGTGAGAATTCCATTCAATTTTATTTCTACAAATTGTTTTTTTAATATCATTTGTCTAAATAGATGTCTTCTTTTTTTTTTTAAAAGAAACGAACTTTCTATCTAAAAAAAAAAAGATGACACAATTAAATTGATGACAGTAAGATTTGTAGGACAGGGTTTTCAGTGCCAAAATATTTGTAGCTGAGCCTGTACCGTGTCACACACAGACATCTGTACCAAGGCTGTTCATCGCACTACAAATTTCTGAGCCCCTCTCAGTGGGAAATGCCCCCATCTACTGAACTTTGCCTCTGGCATGAAACTAGAGGAGACTTTTACCCCTACACTGCGTCAGAAAGTTACTCATTAACCTGGAAGGTCATAGACCTGCATGACAAACAGGGGTCTGCATTTCCAAGAAAAGAGAGGGGATGTTTATTTTAGTTGCTCTTCTCCGAATTAGCTTCCAGATAAGAATGGGGGGTAGAGGAAATCCATCTAGGCCTGCTGGAACAGATCAGAAAAGTGAAGCTACTACAGAAACTAACACCCTCTGCAAGGCTGTGCTTCTCTTGATTGGGTGCAACCTGATGAAGGGACCCAAAACCATCAATTAGGAGTTCAGGTCTGACCCATCTGTCAAGGCAGAGGTTTATTTACAGAGTAAATGAGCTCCAGGCAAGCAACACTACAGCTCACTAAACAATCAGCTTTTAATGAGCAGCTCTCTCGGTCAGACATCAGCTCTGTGTTTGGCTGATGTGTGGCCACACTGAGGGAGCATCCTCGCTGCAGTTCAGGTGAGCCCAAAGGGAATTCCTACCTTTTCACCGATAACCCCGACTGCACAGCAGGTTCGCGTGCCAATGCCCTTCAGATATCGACTTACTGGCAGATTTCTCTGTCTTGGCAGAGAATCCCAAAGCAAATGCCATTTTCCCATGTTTCAGGCATGCGATTTCCCCGCAGGCTTCTTCAGGACAACTGGCTCCGTTGCTCCAACAGGTATTCATGCCAGCCAGTCCACGGGTTGGGCTGCAAGCACTGCAGAATTCATTGCCGTGAAAACAGGCAGATCTTTTTAGCCTTCATTTTTTCCACCTATATCTTTTAAGAATACTTCTAAGAGCATTTTGTATTTTGAGTAACATAAACAGCTAAGTATTTGCATTTTTATTAAAGCTGGGAAGAGTGATCAGAAGCTACCCAGCTAACACAGATAACAAGCCATTTCTTTCGCAAGTTTGAGGTTGATCTGTAAGTCAGGGAGCTAGATGCCTTCAGCCATCTGTATCTTCTCCTGAATAGGTTAGCAGGGAGGAAAGCCGAGGCCAATTTAAAAGCTGGGGTCCCGAGAGTCAGAAGGGAAGGTGAGGGGGAGAAGAAATGAAGGCACCAACCCCCTGGGGAGTTCCCCCACACCCTGAGGGTTTGTCCCCCTGCAAAGCTCCTTGGGGTAAATCAGTCATTGCCCTCCCAACCGTTCAGCATGTTTCCATATACCTCTCACGAGGCTGTATCCCAACGATACGCCACAGACATGTTACTGCTTCCCTTCAGCAAGTTTCACCCTGAGACTGGTGTGTTTCTCATTACTGCTCGTAGCAGCAGAGAGCTCGTAGCAGGATAAATTAATTTGGAATTGGAAGAGTGACTTGGAGATGAACAGAGGCATTCAGTCTTGGGAGGATAAACGTTAATAACTTTTGCTTCCAGGAGGAAAGTATGTCAGAAAATTATAATTAGAAAAAAAACGTGCAAGAGGGGAAGAGCCATGTGCACGTATTTAAATAGCTGAGATGAATACTAAAATGGTGTAAATTTTCTCCCAATTTATTAAAAATAGACAGGAACACGAGACTGCTGACCCTGTACAACGGTGTTTCTCCCATACGCTCGTAGCAAGGAATAAGGAAAGCCCCTGCCCTGAGAGGTCCCCTGCAGCAGGGACCACTGCCCCAGCAAACCCAGCAGCCACCCAGTCTCCCTGCCCGGAGGCAGCGGGGAGAAGGGGCTGGGGGGCAACACCTTCCCTGCTGCACCCCCTTCTCATACAGAAACCTGCAAGAGAACATAAAGGAACCCATCGGGTGTTATTTCTTCCCACCATCCACGGTGCAGCTCATCCACCAGTGCAACACCACCCCTTGGACGACTCCACATACATCAAGGCATTCGGGGAGGCAACCATTTAACTAAAACTAATGAACTGGGCAGAGGCAAATGCCCCAAATGAGTGCAACTGCTGCTCTGAGGTGATGCTAAATTACTTCAGAAGAGAAAACCAGGTTTTTCAAGGCTCTCCAACAATTCAAGTAACTCTTCGTTTTAAATACTCGATTCCTTAGCTTTGTAATGAGAAAGTTGCAATTGTGCAAGTTTTTGTAACACATACTAAAGGCTGTTCTAATTTAAAATTATATTTTTAAATACTATTTTCCTCTGTGGGAAGTATCTACTTGTGGTTGAGGGAGGAGGCTGTATTTGATATATTTAGGCTTTTTTTTTTTTGAGTTCTTGTCTTCCAGCCAGATATCTAAAGGCATCAAATTGCCAATCTTGAGAGAAAAACTGAGGAATAGCTGTAGTAACAGACATTAGAAAGCTAGTTTTAGACTACACTAGCAATTTTAATTACTTCAAATACTACACAACTTAACAGACAAACAGTCTTCAAAGCAGCAGCAAAAGCATCAACCGACCTCTGACAACGTGAATAGACTGGATACAGAGACCTTGGGAACTCAGTTAAGGTAGGCAAAATTTGTTAAATAGAAACTGAATGGAAGAAACTCATTTTCATTTACACACATCCTTTCATTTTAGTGTGAAGATCCCCACTGGTTACACCTTCTTACATTTTGAAGCACGTGCAAATGTGTCCACTACCCAAATTCCAAACTGTGCTCCATCCGTTGTAACGGATATTGCTGTATTGTTAGAAATACTGAATCTTCCATACCTGTATGAGAAAAGTACCTGGAATCTTCCATCCTCTCCCAAAAGACAAGCAAAGGAGACTAAACATGGCAAAAATATAAATTCTTATGCATTGACAACACACCATGAAATAGAGAATCTCAGCCCACGACAGGTCTCCAGCCTATGGGTCTGAACGTAGCACATGGGCAGTAATCTGTGACCAAGGCAGATTAATTACCTTTCCCAGACTTCAAAATTAAAATATAAATATACACCAGACTAACAAGCATCACAAGTATAATACAGAAGTGCAATCTGGCCACATATTGCACTATTACGGGAAAACTTGCGCTGCAGGAAGCACATACAGTAACAAAGCCCTTGAGACCCTAAAAGTTATCCCCAGAGCCAGGAATGGCCCTCACTGCCAGTCTCGCTTTAAACACTACTGCTTTGCTCTGCAGGTTTTTGCTTCTTCCCCTTGTGCAAGTGTATGGGTATACATACATCTATACACACACAAACATGTCTCATATGGCACTAACAGCCAGCAGAGTCCCAACAGTACACAAAGAGACTTCTTAAATCTCACTGAATGGCATAAATCTGGCTAAGTGATAAGCAACACAGCCCGTCGGCACAAAATCACCTCTTGTGGCCTCCTCACGGAGGGCTGGGACCTCACATTAGTTACACGGTGGGGACTGACCCAGTTTCTGCACCAGGCAAGGGATTACTCAGGTTTGCAAGTGGAAACCGTTTCTGTAGCACTAGGGGATTTCTGACGTGTGCCTGTGCATTTGCTTCAGTAAAGGACCTTAAAATACTGATACTGCAGCAAAATCACACTGACTCAGCACATTCATGACCGAGGGAACTAAGCACGTTTAGTTTGGAGAAGAGGAGGCTGAGGGGAGACCTCATTGCCCTCTACAACTCCCTGAAATTTCCTGAAACTCATTTCACAGCTCTTCTCATTCTCATTAAATAGGCCATTTCCCGGTTACTTTCCCTGATGATCATCATTAAGTATTTTTTCAGTGTTTGGCAAATGAACAAGCGCCAAGCGCTGCCCTTGGTGGAGTTAACACCTTTGACTTCAAAGGAAGACCTGTTTTTAAGGGCTGTGTTGTTGGAAACTGCTAAGGTGGGTTCCGCCGGATCACTGTCTTCAATCATCACAGCAAAAGTTACATTAGCAAATAAATATAGAGCAAATTTTTAACTTGAAGGAAGTCAGGCAAGCCATGTGGGGGGACTCTCCAGAGCAGACTTTGGCTGAGGAAACTCTAAATGACTCCTGATGAGTCTCTCTTGTGCCCAGGAGTCCGACCGATGTCACCAACCCCTCATGCTTCCACAAGCCCTGCAGTTCTCAACCCTCTATTGCGAAGTCCCTGCAGTATCAGCCCCTTCTCAGAAGAAAAATATAAAGTGTTTCTGGTATTTGCTGATCCATAGAAGGGCTTTGAAATGCAACTTCACCACAACTGAAAACCTCAAGCAATGTACTCAGGTGCTCCCAACAGCTTTGGGGAGTTTGGAGTGATTAAGCTAATGGTTTTCAGTATGGGGCTTTTTTGTAACAAAATGCTTGGCATAAACAGCTGGATATTCACCTCCATATTTTTTGTACCAGAGATGCAAAAAATCTGCCCTCACATAGTTTCCTGATGCAGAAAGCAGCGTGGTAGGTATGTTCCACATTCAGTTGTTGTACAGTGCTGATACCTCTTTCTCAGTACTTTAAAATCCATTCACAGTCCTACCCCTCTCGCATCTTTCAATGATCTCCTTGCTGCATTACAATCTCAGCTTCATCTGCTTCAGCAAACCATGAGGCTGACCTTTCCAGGACCCACTTCTAGAACTTTTCTGTTTTTATTTATAGTTTTTTCTCTGAGCAACTCCCTTGTGACCACCCACTCACAGTTACAGCTGGGCACAGCGGGGAATTTAAGACCTCAGCTAACAGAGGGGTACGCTGGCAAATTACACTTCATGAAAACAAAGCGTGACTTCAGGTGATGGTATCAGCTCAGCTGTTATTAGTTTGTGTATCAGCTTTTCCAAAGATGCTTTATTGCTTACGCTGGAAGATTACTGAATAAAGCATCCACATAATGCTGAGGCTATGGAAATATCGAGCACAGAAACCATCTGCTCACAAGATAGGACAGATAGCAAATGATATCAGGATTAGACCACTATATACCCATGGGTTTCATAAACGAGAACATGCTCACAGCCTCTCCACCCCCTTCCAACTCCTCAGAGATCTTCCAGGGCAGGGAAAGGGGCAGCGGGGTGGAACCCGGTCCCTCCATGGTGCAGGAGTCCCCAGGTGCCTGCAGGGACCCTGAAACACAGGGTGGTCATTGACACACTTTGGGTCACAGGGAACAGGAGGCAACACACACTTCATTTTAATATTAATAGCTATATAAGAAAACTGAAAATTAATTGAACTTAAAACTGTTTCCTGTACTATTTTATGGCAAACAGCAATGGAAATAGCTGATTTCTTGACATACCACTTCCTTGTTCACATATACCACCAAGGCTACTCGTTTGCTATGATTTTCCATTCTCCGCCACATATGACAATACTGTGTTATAGCACCATCATTATATTTCTTTATTAAATACAACCATAACATTATAACAGAGTAAATGAGAATTTCTTGAGTGCAGCGGTTTGGGTGCGTGCAGGCAGGAGGACGCTAGCAGGCAAGGGACTGGTGTGGTTTCGTTAGTCTGGCACAGAAGGAATGTGTTTGACTTTTATATTCATCAGAAGAGAAACCCAGAGGTTGGGATTGTTGTAATATGGGTTGCACAGAGCACCCACCCAGCCAACCCCACCCAAAACCGGTGTCCCAGCAGAACTTGGGTAGGGTCAAGGAGAAGTCAATCCAACAATGACTTAATTTATCAATACACACCCATTTTGTGGCTTTCCATTGGCATCCCGCACCAGTATCTCCAGTCAGATCATGACATGCAAAGCAGCCGCTCCCAGCTACTGCTGTGTCACCTCCACTTGGTGGCAGAACCAAAATGGTTGAGACCATTTGGTTAAGACAGAGCAGTACTCTGTCTACCCCTGGGCCACAGGGACAGCTCAGACCTGGACACAAGGTCAGTATGGAAGCTCAGAGGCAATGGTTCATCTCACGTGTGAGGTGAGCTCAAAGACAGCTCAAGTGCTCTCAAAGAGAGCTCAAGCTACAAAGCTTACTGAACAGGACTGTAAAAGTCTTGAAATCGTGGGGCAGAAAAAGCACTCCATACATCTAGCATTTCTGGAGCCATTGTAGATCTGCACAGCTGGAGACCAGCTGGACACACAGAGCTCAGACCTGCTGCCAGGATGCACGATTTACCCCTAGCATTACCTCATGCCATTTGAAACTAAAAATGCCAAATTGCTATCGCATTGCCTGAGTCACTCACCAATCTTCCTACACAAACAATGCCTAGAATTTGAAGTGGGAAAAATATGAATAATAGACCGCACATCTTATTTATGCAAATTAGAACTCTTGCTCAATCATTAAAAATAAGAAAAGAGTTTCTCTAAACTATCAGACACTATCACCCCGGTCAGGCTGAAATTACATGCCACTACAGTCCTACTTTATAAAGATTAAGTTGCTTCTTGTTAAAACTGCTTTGAGCATCTCAATCCTAACACATAAAGAAGTTGTCTTCATCATTTCCCTTAAGTTCTTCAGCCTCAGTCCTAATTCACACAGGCCATACAAATAGCCTTGCACTGGCAGCTGGAGCAAGACAGCACCTTCTAAATTACCTAGAAAACTCCATTCCCCTAGCAACAAATTGCTTTGCAGTTTGTCCTTGACACAGGAGGTCCAGCTTTAACTGCTTGCTCAGCTTTCTTCCTAAATTCAAGTGCCAATGCCCCCTCACACACATTTTCTTAAGAAACGTGGGCCTCTAATATATCTTTGGTAAACCAAGAGAGAATCAAATAGGATAATGTCCGTGAAGGTACACGAGGAAAAAACAGGCAACTGAGAGGGAAAACAGATTCTCAGTTCATTAAAATGATTTATAGCTTCCTTGAAGGCAGGGTACTTCATTGATTTATCCCAATTAAAGATCTGGCTCCTTTTTCAAGAAGTATTTTAAGTGGTAATGCAGCTATTCAGCATTTCTGAATAGGTGTGGAACACTCAGCCGAGCAGGAAAAAGCCAAGTTCCTCCTCCATAGACTTGTTAAGATTAGTGTTTATGTAACACTTCAGACGCCATAAATTACACTGATTTTGTAATACACAAAGCACACGTTGACCATGCAATTCAGTTTTCCTATGTTTATGCTGCTGGATGCACCAGAAACAGGCTTTTAATGAAATGCAGCCTACTTTCACACGTATCAGTGATTTTATTTTCTTTGGGGAATGGAAATAAGTGCTACAAATGCTGGTACCGTTTTCACCAGCCAGGGCCCTGCATTTCGTTTTAGTCTTTCAATATAAGAGAAGGACTCAGATATTCCACATTTTGACAGGTTAGGTTACAAGGAACCTCCTCCTGAGGTTCTCCTGCACTGATTTAATGGGAGCCACAGAAGGATTAACGCCACTACTGACACTTTTGTGCCCCTGTGCTGAAGGGGGCAGGAGCTCATCCCTCCGCTTGTCCTGATGCCACCCAGCAGGCACAGCCACGGTGGCTGCAAATGACACATTTCCATGCTAAAACTGTAACTTGGAGAACAGCCATCGGATCTACTGACAAGGGGTTTGCCACAGGTTTGAAACGGCGTTGGCTCATGGAAGTCCCTCGCTACTGTTTTTGCAAAGGATGTCAGGGCCAGGCAGGAAAAACACTGCAAGATACTTTGCACGAATGGAAATAAAGATATTCCAAGTTGGTTTTGTTCCCAGAAGCACAGCTTCCAATGCACAGCAACCTTCAAAACCAGCAGCATGCTCAGAGCTGGCACAGAGACAGCACACCAAGTTCACTGTGTTTTGGGAAGTATCTGTTTCTGTTTAAAGAGATCCATCTTCTGCCAGAAGTTACTCACACCAAACCAAACCACTTTCAGTTGACTCCCTCTGCTCCTCCCCTTCTCTGGCTTTCTGAGAGTTACTCGGAACAAACTGCACTAGACACACACTTTTTGAAACCATTTCCAAGATCATTTTTTCCCTGCTCACCTTCCATTCTGCCTTTACAAACACTTGTGTATCTTCCCAAAACATACCTTGAGCGGACAAAAGCCTGCCAGCACACACTCTCAGGAGAGCAGATAGGTAAAGGAACGATGAAGGTGCAAGTTCCACAGCTCTCCCTGTAAGAGTGGTTGGACTATGGCCTGAGATCCCACCTGAATGCAGAGCTGACGTCCTGGAGGACAAATAGCAGCGGGGGCCACTTATCTATAGAGGGAAGGCATTTCACAGGCCTTGGATGAAAGATGGAGTGTGAAAGCTGGTCCCTACGAAGGCTCCTTCCTTTTTCAGTGGAGATAGCGTGAGGGTGCTGAGTTTGCAACCCTCTAGCACGATCCCCCAGAAGAAGCCCTCCATACTCAACTCTAGAACAGCAGCCAAGTTGTGCATGACACGAGCTGTGCATTACCAACTCCAGGAGACACCAGATCTCCCTCCCTTGTGTTATCAGGATGACGAGTCAGAGTCTTGTGTATTAAACCCATTTTCCATACCTTTCACAAGACAACACTACTAAGCTGCTCCTTTAGTTCAATAAGAGAAGAATTTATTACCTGCTTACAGAGCCGAGAGGGCCACTTACCAGTTTTCCTTCACCTGCATTTTAAAAACAAGCTAGAAACAAGCACATCCTCTTCCTTGCAAGTTCTGTCTTCAAAAAGGAGCCCTGATCTGTGGCTCCTTCTCACCTGGAGTAAGGCACAAAGCCACTGGGTCACAGCTTGCTCCCAGCATTTCCCAGGGAGCTCATTAGCTCCAGGTGATACCATGGTGAATACGGTGACTGCAGGCAGCTCCTTTCTCAGGACACTGAGTAACAAGTCCACACTCCCACAAGCTCTTTCCCACTTTCATCTCCCCTGTAAATGCACCAGGGCATTTCCATCCCTGTGGCATGTTGTTTCTGGAGCGTTTGCTAGGACCTAAGATACCTATGGCCATGCACACAAATTATCTGCTCCAAAACGAAGCCCGATGCTTCGTCACTGTGCCTTGTATCATCACCCAAAGCAAATGAGCACGTTTCATCCGCACTACAGGGCAAAAGCATCAGACTTCATGGTACACAACAGAGAAGAATAAGCCATCTTGCTTGTACCCGCACCTTTAGTTGGGTTCAGGCCCAGAAAACAAAAGCTTTGCATGTGTGGCTGGGGTGGCTTGTGTTTCTCTCCAGGGAGCGCCAGCATGTATTTTTTAACCATCACTGTTGATATATTATTATCTTGTCAGATCTAGTTTCCACCCAACCGCTCCATTCTTCTCGGGGAGGTGAGGAAGGGTGTGTTGACTCAGGTGCATACAATTGGAATTTCTGGGACTTTTCCCCCTTCTTTTTCCCTTTAGTGAAAGCAAAACAAAAAAACCACAGGCAGTTTTGTGAGCCCAGACAATGAAAGCTCTCCTCCAAAGACAATGAAGTCCAATGTTCCTTTGCCAGTAACACATTGTCATTGCTTTTACATTGCCCAAACTCTTCCATGTCCAACCATGAGCCCCAACAGTTGCACTTACCTCCTCTGGGCTCCAGTCTTACCAGATAACCTCTCCACAGCCCTGCCCCTGGCTCTCTAGTACACCTAAAGGCAAAGAGAAAGGAATAATCCACTGCCATGCTAAAATAGACTTGTTGCCAGTTAATCAACAGAGTTCCAGAAATAGGTGGAATACTGGATAATGCAAAGTTTGAACTTGAAGTAAAGACAATTCAGGGGTGATGTCTCTCTGAAATTAAGCCAGAGTTCCCACCACCTTCCAGTATTTCCCTTTCATTCCCTTTCCTTTCAGTACTTCAAAGGCTGTAGCTTCTGCGAGTGCTATAGATTAGTTTATACTGCAGGGAAAAGTTAGGAAGTTACAACTACATTCAGAAAGAGGAATAATAGCACAATCAAGAGGAGAGATCTTTCCTGCATCAAAGCCTAAAATAATCCCTTCATTCTCCTCCTCCCCAGACTTGCTGATCTTCCCTCACACCCTTCCCATATCAGTATGGAGCATCCTTCCCAGTACTTAGCCCTCCAGTGGCTAACTGGAAAGGGCCGTGTTGCTCTCTTCCCGCTTTTCACATGGCTGTTCACACTCTGGAAACAGTTAGGAGGGGAGACTGGAGGAGGTATATCCCTGGAAACTGCAGGAAGGATAAGGCTTTTGTTACAGTCTAGCTATTGCTGCCCACTAACTTAAAGTTGGCTCTTCTAAATACCAGACTTGTCATCACTTGCAATTTATATTAGATCTGCATCTACGCAGCTAAAAAGAGGGAAAAAAAAAAAGAGGGTTA
Source organism: Tringa tobata (assembly GCA_033628505.1). Taxonomy (NCBI): domain Eukaryota; kingdom Metazoa; phylum Chordata; class Aves; order Charadriiformes; family Scolopacidae; genus Tringa; species Tringa tobata. Next base: position 1,725,102 of record JAHREE010000043.1, read on the forward strand.
ACACTGGCCTATTTTAAGTTTTGTCATAATTCTTGTAAAACTCTATTTAGATTGTAAATGAATCACATGCTGGATCTAGCTAAAACTGCTAGTGTAACACTGGAAATGCCATACCCAGTGTAACTCTATTGCCCGTAAGTCGCTGGGGGCTCGGAAAGACCCTGGGGGGCCTGATTGCTGTTTTGCCTTTTTGCAGGAGCACTGCAGAGGAGAAGGTGGTTTGGGGGACCCCTGGGTGAACAGCAGGCAGACCGTGCTTGCTCCCCTGCAGCAAGGTGCCACCCATCCATCACACAGCACAAGCCGTGGAGGGTGGCTGGTCCAGTCACCCCAACAGGGGAGGTGGGGGAGAGCAACAAACGTTGTAAGAATTAAGCAATGAGACAGCCTAGGAAGAAAGGCAGAAGGTATCCGAATCCCAACTAAGAAGGCAAATCACTGTAGCAGACAACCCCGTGAGCCAAGGGTGAGAGGACAGGACAGTTACAAACTAAGAGTGGAGATGGAGAGAAGTTTTCTATAGTTCTCCCAAACAGCCCCTGCTGGGTTTTCCTCTGTGAGCTCTCTCTCCCCTAACAGTGATAATGAACATTTAATAAGACACAACTGCTCATGGCCTTCATTGCATTCTTGTTCTAGTGCCCCTGAGCGGCAGTGTAAGGACCTGATTTTTTTTTACATGTATCTATCACATTACATACAATTTCCAAACACTGACAGATCCGATCCATCCCAACAGATGGGTGTGCAGGAAAAGCCAGCCCCACAGCTGGAGGAACAGCCCCACAGCAGCCCCCTCACCAAGATGGGGCAAGAGCCCTGGGCTTACTGAAACGAGGGGCCGAGCAGCTCCTCCCAGCCCTGCCTGCGCCGGTGCAAGGCTGGTACAAGTCCCCAAGGCCACAAAGCAATGACATTTATGCTGGTTTCACCAAGCCAAGAACAGGCCAAATCACAGGATTTATTCGAAACAGAAGAAAAAGTTTTCTTTACAGACATCATGAAACACAACAGTACAGAAGGGGACAGGGAAGGTGTTCTCACTGATGTACAGAGATCGCAGAGCTACCACGGCCACCATGCTGCTAGGGACCTTTCCCTGGAGCAGGGAAAAGGTGTCCTCAATTCTACCTGCATTTCAGCATGAGAAGCAGAGCACACTCTCCCTCCCCACTGCTCATGAAGCACAGGGGCAATGCACCTGCTCCCCACCCACTCAGAAAGCCCACAGCAACTGAGAGATCACCTGGGTTGGCTTGCAGAGAACTGTAACTCATCTGGCCAGCAGCTACAGAGCATTTCTGTCACCAGAGAGGAACAGCAAATAATTTGCTAATAATTGCAAAGGTAGACCAGCAGAGAGCTGGAAAGAGGTACTGACTTCCAGTCAGTTCTCCCATTTGTGCCTCAGGGCATCTTCTTTAAAATGTTTTTGAAATAAGGCTTCTTCTGTACCAAGCACAGCACTGTACAGGAGAATTAAATGTTTGCTAAAATTCATTATAAGCAATTTAAAAAAAAAGTAAAAATTTTAAAAAGTCTTGCAAGAATCACTGAAATGTGAATTGCCTCCCTCTTCCTTTGCCAAAAATGCCACATGAATGATTTCAGAAGTCATACATTTTGAAAGGAAGTTGCCATTGTTATTTTACAAACTGTTTATAAAATATTTTGACTAAGACTTTAGCTTGTCAGTACACAGCTTTGACAGTGTTTCCATAAATCAACCCTGCTCCAAAGAGCTCCTAGGACTATGGGAACAAGTTTTAAATTATTTTTTCTTGTTTCTCAATCAACCAAGTTCCTGGTTGTCGTAACCCCTTTGAAGCAAAACAAACTATATTCAGTATTTGATTCTGACTTGTGCAATCTCTGCTTAGAAAGCATTTCCTGCAGCTCCCATACATCACGATCGGTTGAGATGAAGACAGAGATATCCACCTGCTGATGAGCCTGGCTCCACCGGGAGTAAATTTATTGCAGTGGCTCATGCAGATACCACGTGGACGTACCGCAATGTATTAACACCCCCTTACAGTTGGGAAAAGTTAGGCAACGAAGTCCTAAGAGCAAGTGTTGCAACATGGAAGAGCTGTAAAAACACACCAGTGCTTAGACCTAACAAATCTGACAACCCTGATTTAAAAAGTGCTTTGACAGTCAAGAAAAATTCCTAGACACACTAAAAACCGATCTGTTAGCAATGCACGTTTCGGAAGCCGGGCAAAGTAACTTTCCCGTGAGTATAGATGTCCTCGTCTGTGCCCTGATTAATGTGCTTCACCAAGTTTTTCTCAAACAGGAGCGGGTGGTAAGCTCCCATGGTACAGGCACGGTCGTGAAACTTCTGGTAATAGTGGCAAATGTCCGTCTGCCGTTTGGAAGGGAGAAACTCATACACGTCCACTTCATCACAGAGCGTCATCATGATGAGGATGCCTAGGGAGGGAAGGAAAGCAGACACCCCCGTGTCAAACCAGAGAACCGAGTAAACATTCCCGCCAGACAGGCGGTCAGCAAGGAGCATCCAGCCCCACCGGGAAGGGTTTTCTTTCTGAATGTTCAGACAAGAAGGGGAGAGAGCAAGCCTGGCCAGATGGGGCTGTTTTCTGAAGCTCTCTCTTGCAAAGCTTATGATCAACTTGATTACAGCAGATTGTTTACAGCGACAGCCATGTCAAAAGGTTGGTTTTTAAGAGCGCTATCATTCTCTGTGACCTTCGTGGAAAGTTGGGCGCCTGCCAACTGTGCACTGCAATTATCTGATCCAAACAGCCCATCTCAAACCTGCTTGGGTAAGCAGCGATGAGACCTTCACCTTATCCCCACCTGCCTCTTGTGAACACAGGGGACAGGAAAGCGCCTGTGCTTGGAGATGGCTCAGGGAGACTGAGCATCCTCTGCTCCTCAGGCTCCCCTAAGCTCCCCCGCAGCAGAGCAGTGCTGCCCTCCTGTGCCTTGTGACAGCCACACAAACCACTTGAGGACAGTCACGCCAGTGCTGGGCACAGACCTGTCAACTCGCTGGCCAGATCAGAAGCAAGCTGTAGTTTCTGACTATTTTTCTTCCAAGTGCAAGAAACAGCAAATATTCTCGCTATTACTAGGGAAATAGAACCAATGTGTAACACCTCAGAAAATTCATGCAGTATCCAAGACATCAGGGACCACACATGATCAGAGGAACACAGTTTACAAAACATTAGAACCTCCCATCTGTGAAACTACTGGTTTAACTAAGGTGCATTTTACACATTTATCCACCTTTTCAAATTACAATTTTCATTCACACTTAGGCCTTCCAGGAAACCTAGAGCTGCAAACTGGAACTCATCTGTGCCCCTCAGTCTGGCGAGGTGGCTTGTTTAACAAGGCAGGTAACCTGACCTAAAGTTAAGCCAGAGAGGAACTTGCTCTCTGACATGGCCGGTGCCTGTCACTAAGCCCTTACTTCCAGTTAACAACAACTTTGCTGCTGAAGCCATTGACCGGGCTGTCACACAGCTGTTCTGCACATGTCCCAGCAATGCTGGAAGAGGTGCTGGGCAAGAGTGAGGTTGTGGAAGAAAACTAGACACTGGATTGATAAAAATAAGAACTTCGCTCTGTTTACACGGATGTAGAAGGGCATCTGTTCCCCTGAAGTGATGGGAGCAGAGGAGGGGCTAAAGCACAGCAGTGGGACATCCATGTGGAAAACAAAACCATACGTCTATGCCATGACTCCAAATACATGCGAACTTCCTGAGAAGTTCACTTCTTTTTGTTCAGCCAATCATGAGATCTGCTCTCCAATAAGAAGGAAAACCTTTGCAACAGCAGAATGTAAAATGATCCCCTTTGCTGAGAGGCTGGATTTAGCATGCTGATGAACAAGACAAACGTTAGCATGCTGAGTAAGGGGGAATATCACTGAAATTTTCAGGACAACTATTCACCCTGACCATCCCCACCCCTCTGCATTGAGTCTTTAGCCATCTATTTTTTTCCATATAGATATATTTCCATATTTATATATATTATATTTATTTTATATATATATTAAAAATATGCAAGCACTTAGATTTAACCTGCAGTAAGCAGATTTATTTGCCTGACAAGATCTGAGCCTGCAGGAGCCGTATCCTTCCTTTCACACTCTGTGGGAAATGCTCTGGCACTAGAAGCTAAAAATCCTAGAGACTATCTCAATGTTGCAATCTCCTCTCCTGTTTCCACGTGGAACCAGGCCATGTTTGTAATCGCTGCTTCAGAGGGCTGCTGCAATCCGCTTACTTTAACACAACTGAGCTGCTGCTTTAAGGACAGGAAGCTTAAATTCTGGCATAAGACAAACACTTTAAAAGCAAGTCTGATAAGCACCATAAATCTGTAGTTGTCTTGGAAAAAAGACATCCTGGAAAGTTCCTGCAAACCAAATGAGAAGTTTAGAGGGCAATTATCTTACCAAGCATTCCTGACGATGGTGGATTAGGCTGAATATGCTCCAAGGAATTCTCCTGCAGAATATCCCAGAGTTGCCACTGCATTTTTGGATTCAGGATATAGAAGGGCTGCTCTGGATGCATACTACGATATGATTTATAGCTTTCAAAAAAGTTGTAGTCTGGTTTTCTGTACCACTGCATAACAGAAACAAGAAGTCAGACTCTATTTCTATCCCACTCTTTCCCATAACCAAGGGGAAATGAGGATGAGGGAACCTGCTGCTGCCAGGGGAAAAGGTCCTGCTATACCTACACACACCCACCCTCTTGTTCCCCACCTCATCTGTCCTTTGGGTCACTGTGGTGACTTGAATCAGTGAACAGAGCAGAAAAAACCCACAAATCTCCACTCTTTGGCAGTGAAGGACCATAAAATGAGATCAGCCATCTTGTATGATTTCATTCTGCACCCCCCAAGAGCAGATGATGTTGAGAAGTTCTGCAGGCAAGCATCCCCATCACAGCCTCCTAAACCAGGCTGAACTGACTAGCATCCTAAAACTTCCCCTTTCAATAAAACCCTTAGGAAGGATTTACGTGTTATTAAAGTCATCTTGAGACACTTTTTTCCCCCCCTATGCTAAAAACATCCCATCCTGGTTTTACAGACTCTTAAACATGCTGTATATACACCTTCTTGCCTCCTGGAAGCGTGGGACTAGAGACAATAACAAACATCACTGAGAAAATAGGAAATGCAGTCCAGAGAAAAGACCTCTCAGCTACAGACAAAGCGTAAAATAAAGAATGGACTATTCACTCCTACCTGCTTTCACCCTGAATCTCCAAAGCCCATCATTTATCAAGTACTTTTGTACTCAAAATGAAAAGTGAATGAGAGAGGGACTGAAATACCCACAATTGAAAGCCTAGCTGAGGCTAGGAGGAGACAGAAATGAGACATTTGCTAAGGTCTTCAGAGGGTTTCCCAATCCATTCATAATGCATCAAACGTATCCCGTGTCTGACCAGTGCTTGAGATAATCAACCATTGACTGTCAGCAAATCTTACAGCAAGTGTCAGAAACAGAAGATCATATTCTGAGAAGATGACAACTGCTGCAGCTGGTAGTGACGTCCTCCTAGCAGCATCAGCCCACGGGGAAGTAAAGGTGGTGACCTGTTACACTTGGCCTGAGGCCTTCCACACGGATCAGGAGCAGGCAAGCGTTTCCCTAGGAGCACCCATGCATGGGACAGTCTCAGAAGTACATACAGATATATCCATGATAATGAAGAGGTAATCAAGAATGGCCTTAAAATGACTGATTGCCTTTATTAGGAGGAAGAGGGTTAACAGAAGGACTTCAAAGCATAGGAATCTGATTTTATTTACAGAAAACTCAGGCTTACCTCATGAACTTCTGCATGATACGGTGCTGGATCCCACACAATTAAGATTCCAGTGTTATACAGCGCTTCCCTCAGGAACTGCTGCTCCTCAACAGTTACAAGCTTGAATAACAACAACAAATACAAAAATATACAGTGTCAGAATTAGCAGAGAGCCAAACAGTAAAACGTACCCAGATACAGCCACAGCCACCCCACTGCTGGTTATTTAGCATGCTGCACTGCATGCAGGCAAGGGCACAACTCCCAGTGATGCCCTTCCAACACCCACTCCAGTCCTATCTATCAGCACAGAATTTAGTGGAGTCACAAGAAAAGCTGCCATTACACTTTACAAGGTCTTCTTTATACATGTCCAATAATAAAATAAGGACAGGACCTGCAGATTGACCTAGCTTGTATGATGGATACCATTGCTACAACTACCAGAAGCAGGTGGGAACACCAGTTGCTGCCACCAGTCACCAGGACAGTCCAGGAAGAGCCTAACACAAACACACTGTTGGCTCTATCAAGAACCTTCAACTTGAACCTAAAAAAGTCTGCATCTGGGTGGTTTCGCCCAAGCAGCATGGATTCAGGCAGCCCAGGCTCGGCGATGGGCCAACTTGGGGTGAGGGCACCAGTGCAAGAAACAAGAGGCCCCGGTGCCCCAGCTGACCCTGGCACTGATCTCCACCTCACCTCTCCAGAGCAGGGTGCTGCAACTCGGGCAAGCTTTGAATCTTGCCAGAGCAGCAATGAGAAGGAAAGCACCACAAGAGCAAACCACACAGGTTAGAGACAGGATCAGTTGGAGACAGGCTGCTGCACCAGCAGCTCTCCCAAGCAAACAAAACCAGGTGGTTCAAACAGAGAAGTTGCCCTCTACAGTCCGGACATGAGCTCATGACAGCCGGGGGCAACCCAGGTCTGCAGCAAAAAGCAAACCGTCAGAATCAAATGAGACAGAAACTGATCTCCTGCCCTCCCCACCCAAAGGCGTAACCCACGCCGACACAGCTCACACACATTTGCTGAAGAAAAGCATTATCATAAAAGTCAGCTCCCATTTGTCCTGATTTTCTCCACGGATCTAATTAAGAGCTAGCCAACTTATCCTTGAGTATCCTGGTTGTCCCTAACAGCAGGCTGCCTTCCTGGCTGTCCCCATTGCCAGAGCACAAGGACGCTCTGGCCAGCCCAGACGTGAATTGTTCCAAAAGCAGAAAGGGTTTCTTCACATCTGCTCTTAACTCTGCGGGATTAGGCTTTGGCCTTGACCGCCTGTACTGCCTCATTTCATTTCCTTACAGTAGCTAAAATATCTAGGCCACTTGTTAGCCAGAGCGTGCAATGCTGCAAGTGTGAACTTCTGCCTCCACTCCGTGGCCACCAGAGTCGAGAAGAGGACACAGCAGCTGGCACCAGCCAGCCCCTTTGCCAGGTACGAGTGGGATGGAGCACTGCCAAGGGACAGGAACAGGGCAAGGAACATAGGTGCTTTATTTTCATATCATTGTTTCTATTTAAAGGCTAGAAATCTTTCAGGAATTTTTCTGATGTGAAACGCATGAAAGGAGGCTTCAAGAGAGATTGAGCATCAGGGAAAGCAAAGGTCAGCCAAGCAAAGCCATGTGAGTTGGCAAAGGCACACAAACCCCTAGAGAGCTGAGACGGGCACAAAAGCAAAGGGATAAGAAATCAGGTGGGGAGCACCCCCACAGGGACAAAGTGTTTGCTGTTTCCTACCCCACACCACAGAGGTGGCTCTCGGCACCACTAGTTATCTATCAGTCACTTTACCCGTTTGATGGAGGAATTGGCTCCCCAAATACCTTTAGCATCTATTTTTTTCTGTTTAATATCGACGGATTCTTTCTAAGTAATTAAATTCCTTTCAATTGCTACAGGACTGATCTGTCTTGCCCAGCTTTTTGATAATAATTAGTTAACTGATCTATTGATTTCCTACTTAATTTGCTCTTTAGCCAACCCACTGTTTAGCAAGTATCTTGCACACAGAGCCCCTACTCTCCTGGTACATTCACTGACTGTATCAAAACACGTTTTTTCTCTCCTGCTACTGCAGTCAACGCCCTGTAATCTAAACACACTCACCTTTCCCATCACAATCTTATTCCACTTCACCAACGTGCTATCTCCTTTCTCTTCCTCCCTGCAGACTCGTTAGTGCCAGTAACAGCAAACGCAGCCAAAGCAGAGAGAGCTCTCCATGACAGCGTGAAGCCAGCCAAGGAGAACTGTAAACAAGGGCCGGGAGGGACGAGGTGCTCTGGTCCTCGGTCAGCTCTGCAGAAAGGAGTTGTGTCCTACAGAACGACATTGGCGTTCCTACCACACACTCTTCAGCCCTTATTTTGGCAAGATGTGACTGCCTTCCCAGGGCAAATGGATGCCTTGCGTGAGACTGCAGGAAAACATGCTATTAAAGGAAGTAGTACTGATGAACTGAGGTCTAAGAAAACAAGCAAGGTGCTGTTAAAGAATTTATCCATTCGGAACAATTATCAAGGTTGTGGACCGACAAGCCTATCCTCAGATATGAGGATCCAAATTTCTCCCTGCCAGTATCAATCTATTAATCTTTCCTTATGTAGAGAGATGTACAAGATACCCCTTTCTACTGTTAAAACCATCCATCCCCAGATACGTGCTAAAGGCTGGTCAGCAAATTGCAGAAAATTATCTTCAAAGAGTTATTAAGCAACTTAGGGCCACTGGCCGCACATGCCACAGAGACACTGCTCAATACTAGTTCTGACAGATTAGATTCAGGAGATCCCATTTCCTTCATTTTGGGAATAGACTGAGGACTGATGAACAGTAAGAGCCAAAATAAGAGCAGCCAAGCCACAATCCTGTCCCTTTTCCCAGCAACCACTAACAAAGTAAGACAAGCCAAACCCAGAACAAGAACCCAAATTACAGCTTGTCCAGCCAGTATCTGATGGCTGCAAGCAGCTGAAAACAAAATGTAATCAGGCATACCCACTAACAAGAAGGTTAAAATGGTATCATCATGACTAAAACAGCACCAAACCATTAAAAGTGCAGATAAAAACACAGAAGAAAACCAGTCTTCCAATCCAGTGATCCCTGAAGATAACAGGGACTGCAATTAGACCTGTTTGGCTTGGAAACCCCAGCTGAGAGACTCCTACACTGTTCACAAGGAGACTGTCTTTTGCCCTGTTTAGCAGCTAGATCAATGCTGTATTTTGAGTTAACTTTAGGCTCAAAAACTGCAACAGTTTTGATCTCCCTATAATTGACATTTTCTTAGCTGGTGTCTCCACTCAGAAGGGATGGTAGCAAAGCAAAAACATCACCCACGGCTGCAGGCTGATCTGCATGGAGAGCAGAAGCACTATAAAGACACGGCTATAACTGCAGTTGGTCCAAAATACGAGCATCCACATGAAGAGTTAGTACTGCTGTATTACAGCTGTACAGTGACACGGTTACCCTCCTCCCTGTGCAGATAAACCTGGTGTCACACAGGTCAAGTATATCGTTTTGCTAGTAAATTACTTCATATCACAGTCAGTTTGGCAAAGAGCACATCCTCCAGAGAAAGTTTTCTCAAGTGATAACACCTATCTGACATCATTAAAAAACACACAGAAGAGAAAGGCAGAAAAAATGGAGAGGTCAAAGAGGGCAGCGGAAGAAAGATGTCAGCAGCCAGATATATTTGCTAAAAACAGACTGGTTCAGTAAGGACAAACTGTCCCACATCTGACTGGTGGTTTAACGCAGGGGAATGGAGATGCAGCAGGCAGCAAAACAGAGCACGGCGGCGAGGGGAGAAGGGGAGCAGAAAGAGGTAGCGACAGCGTTCGCACAAGAAGCAAGAACATACTTCAGAAGACATGCAAAATGAACTACGGAAACTGGTTACAAGCTGGCTCCACGTCTTGCCGTTGAAGAGGGTGGCCAAGCTCCTGCTGCTGCTTTGAGAAGTTTCAAACCTTGTTACATGGCAGCACCCTGGACCCCTCACACAGGAGCAGATGAGAAAACTCCAGGCCTATAGACCTTAGCTTTGGGGTGATGAAAGAATATTGCCTTTTGGGCTCTGGAGGACAAAAGCTATACTTCAGGTACAGTAACACAGGCTAGGTTTATTGCAGTAATCTCACTTTACCAGCTGTCCTCCATCCTACAGCTATCTGCTAGGGACAGGAGAAATTGGATGGAAAGCCCTATTCTCCCCAACTCCATTTTAAAGACCTCCCAGCAGCAGATGAACCCAGATGCCCTGTGGATGAGATTGTTTCAGGCTGCTGCTCAGCTCCCAGGCAGCACAGGGGAGGTATGTAGCTCTGCCACGCTTGGCCCCTTTGGCCCACGTTCATCAGACCTACCTGGGAGTTCACAAGACGAATTGTTGTCTTTTGCCCCACATCTTCTTGAAATCCCCTGGTAGGAGCCCCATTGAATCGTAAGACGGCATCGTGGCTGTCTAAACGCAAAACAGAGTGAAAACCCATGAGCTAACAACTGGCTTTTGAGTGATAGAAGAGACATGTAATAGGTTATTCACCTGCATTTCTAATACAATCTGGCTACTCCCTGGCTTTCCACATAACAACTAGAAGTACCAAGCCAGATCCTGTGGAAAAAGTTGTTGGTCTAACTTCAAGACCAACACACTTCTAAAAGTCCACTTTTTTAAACTACAATCCACTGGCCAGCTGAGAGAGCAGCCCTAGCACTTGCTTCGCATGGAGGAGTGCAGTATCTCCTCCCTTCTCCCTCTTCTTCCTTTCAAACACTTTATCAGGAGATAGATCGATAGAGAACTAATTTACCATGTGGCTGGCCACAAACTAAGGAACTAGAAAATAACAGTGAGCCAGCGTCCTCTCTTGCAGCCTGGAGGTTGACCAGCCTGAGAAACATGTATAATAACCAGAGTGGAAAGCAAAGCTGACTTCAGCCTGCCAACGTACCTCCCACGTTACAGAAATAAAACCACTGCTGTGCATTTAACAGGCACAGCTTGTTACATGCCTTGGGATTCACTGCATTTTCCTCTGCTGGCATCATCTCTTAAGATAGCCCAGCATTCCTCCAGTACCCTCCTCTGCCTTGGCACAGCTGGCCACGCTGCTGTGATGCCATGGACCCAGGCTGCTGCTGCAGTACAGAGGGCATTCATGACCGTCACCCTGGCACCCCGGCTTCTACTGGCTTGATTTGGATAGGAAACCTTTGATGCGATCAAAGCTGTTGAGTTAGGGGAGCAGGACTAAGTTCCCTACCTTTGTGCTGAGGCCACACTTCCACAGCTCCCAGCAGCTGCAGCCAGGGTCTGTGGGGAATTGTCAAGTCCCCAGCCAGGACAGAAGAGCTCACCTGGTCCAGAACCAGATCTTCTCCAGATCATTTTCTTGAAAACAGGGCTGTTCTCACAGCCAATGCCAGAGGATCAGTAATCGCTGGCAAATAGACTAGTTTCTCGCTACTTTATTTTCATAGACAAGTGGATCTTGTTTAGAGCCCTTCCAAAGCAACACACAAAACCCAGAAAGGTGATGTTTCTGAAAAAACTTGCCCACATTGAGAAGCGACTTTGTAGATACCACTACAGACCCTTAAGTCCACATCCCGCCTTGCGTCAACGCAGTACAGGGTTATAATTTCCCCATATAACTTCAGCCAGACAACCAAGCATTATAACACCCTACATTTGCATTTATAAAGGGTGTTTAATGACTGCACAGGCAGAGGAGCTGGCTCTCTGAAGCATTCTGTCTCCAGGTGGTTGTGCTAGACTCAGTATCTCCCACATCAGATTTTTCACTGGCAATTCGTAACCTCCAATAACGCCACGAGCCCAGTAAGAGAAGGGCAGCTTGTTTACAAGCTTCTTCCTGTTCTGCTCTGCCAGCCTCCCTTACACTGACTAATTGCTCATTTGATACCCTAATGCGATTACACAGAACAAATATTTCCTGGCCGTTTAAGGAATAATAATTCAGCTATCTATTGTGCTTTTCTATGCAAATGCTTCATTTTAAGCCTGTAGTACCTTGTTGGCGCCTTTCTCCAATGAAGCCATGGCTTTCCCTACGTGGAAATACATCAGGTCAAAACTGGGAAAAATCCCACACATAAATATACTGAATACTCCTGAATCCTTGAAAATTCACCCTGCAAGTGTCCAAAACTGCAGAATCACTAACAGAAAGGTTAAAGTCTGCGACCCAGGCGCAATGAACGCAAGCCAGGGACACCAGCAGGGGTTAATGGCATTTGCCTCCAGCTCATTACCCAGTGACCTTTCCAGCATCCATCCCTTGTGATCTGGAACAGACTGATGCTTCAGTTTCGGGAACAGGCTCAGTGACCAGCCGTAGGAACAATGGAATGGCTTTCCATATCTGACCTCCTCTCAGTCCTCTCAGCCGTGCCACAGCCAGAGTGCAGCCCATTGCACTTTTTGGCTGCTCCAATCCCAAATCCAGCGCTTGGACAGACTGCACTACAACACACCATAAGCTCTTGAGTTGGTCTCCTTACGGAAGAGCGAGTGGTTTTATAAGTATGCTAGAGTCTACGAGAAACACCCTTGGACACAAGCCAGCTATGTTGGGGAGGGTGGTTCAACAGAAGGTCACTTCTGTGGAAACCTTTAGCTACTGAACTTCAGGACCCACCTAAATAAGCCAAGGCAGGTGCTCAAGGAAAAGTCAGAATTGGCTTCCCGAGTCTTGACCCACCTGGCATCAAACACTTCTAAAGAGGTGGAAACAATTACATCAACCAACTTCCTCCTGTAATTTTTACCAGGAAGCAATGCTATCCTGGTTCATACCACCACTGTCTTTTTCATCGCATCTTTCATAGCATTTTAATGCGCTTCAGACTGTTCAACCTCATTCTAGCACCTGTCCTGTTGACCACAGAAGAGTTCAAGGGTGAACTTCTGAACAAGTACCACAACAAAACACTGACCCTCCCACAAGCATCTAGGGACTATAATTCTGAAGGCTTTGCCCAAGTTGTCCATGAATAATGGATTAAAAGCTATCCACCTACTGGTTTTGGAGGATGAAGGCTACTTGCATCTCAGTGCAGGCCAAAGGGACCTGATCCAACAAACAACTTGCAAACACTCTGAAGTTTGCAAACAATTTCCACCAGAGAGAAAACTCATAGGCTTTAAAAATTCCCCTTCAGTGAAGCTGTAGTAACTGAGCCTCAAACAACAATTAATGAAGAAAGCTGAGGGAACCGCAAGCACAGAACTTTCTGCCATGCACAAAATGCTGAGTTGGAGGCTGGAGAGCTGGTTTCCCCTGCATGCTGCTTTCTTAAAGACACAAAACGCTTTGGTATCAAAACACGCTTCTTTATAGTCCACAGTACACAAACAACACTTCAGCATTTATTCATTATTGCATTAACCTCAGATAAATATGGTCAGATAAGACTTTGCAAAGCATCACCAAACTTTGTCTAAAGAAGAGATAAAACAAAGCCCTGTAAAGTTTTCCCATGGTCTTCTGGGCCACTCAAACTCAGCCATTGCCTTGTGGTTGAGAATGAAGCACCGCCACATAAGCAAGAGTTACAGCATCACTGAGGTTGGAAAGGACCTCTTCAGATCCCCTGTGCCCAGGCCCTCTGCTCAATGCTGGGTCAACTACGGTAGCTTGCTCAGGGTTGTGTCCAGTGGGTTTTTTCCCCTTCAGCATTTTCTTTTACTTCTTCTCTGAAGAAGTCTTTCTGAACGAAAAATTCTCTGAGTGTTGACTATGCAATGAGCATGCTGGCATTACTCAACCCACCCCCAAACCCTCCCAAGAAACAAACATTTGAGGTACCAAGACCTCTCTCTGGTATCCAGTATTAGTGCTCCCCTCTAGCACACATCCATCACGTCATCTCAGCCCAACCCAACTCCCCTGAGCCTTGCCCGTTTTGGTCTGCTGAAGGTCTAAGGTTCACAGGCACTGTGATCTAGGGCATCAGAAGGCAGCCTACACCGTGCAGTGTGTACACTCAGAGAGAAAGGGCGTATCTGATCATTACTCCCATTCCTCCCAGGTTGTAATGTTCACTAACTTTAGAATAAGTGTAAGGGTAATATTTCAACTTATTTTAAACACCTTTGCGACCACAGCGGAGACTTACTGCTGAGTGCATGACAGTAGGTTACTTTTATAAAACAATGTTAATTGAAAGATACCAACTTTATGCTAATAGAAAGATACCAACCAATCTCTTTTCCCAGATGAGATGATTTCAGAGACCCTGCTGAGGACACAACAGCACAGTGACCCAGGCGGCCAACTGTCTCATTGAGGCTTTTCCCTGGTAGGTACTGCTGCCATTCAGAGGTATCAAAAGGACTATCCGATCCCTCTATCATGGTCACATTCACCCTGTCCCGTAGCTGGCAAAGCAGCTTCTCTGGGCTGAGTTTAGCAGCATTCCTCTTTCCGTTGTAAGTCACATTGTACTTGTTCATGGACAGGTAGTTTTTTCTGACCTTCTGCAGCCTAGGTATGAGGTTTCTAGATGAACTGTCTTTATCCCATACTTTCACAGAGTCTGCTGCTTTCTTGAACTTTTCGGCTGTTCCAGAGGTGCTGCCTTTTGCTTTGTTGTGGTTACTAAACCAACTTTCGGGTATCTGACCCAATTTGCCGGCTGCTTCATGGAAAAGACCCTGTGATTTAAGTGGGTTCCATTTTTCTAAAGTCCTGTGAACCTGCAAATCATCAGTTTCGGTCTTGAAAGGAACATAGTAGCTTCTTCTTGTCTCTCTCCACAGGCAAACCGTCAGCGCTACCAGTATCACCACAAGAACACACATGAATTTTTTCAGCAGATTGATGTGAACCATAGTGTACGGTGCATCCAAACGGGACACTGAACACCGGGCAGGCAGCTGGTCCTGGGAGAGAGGAACACATCTCAGTCAAGGCTGCGTGCACAGGCACACGTACACATAAATATGGATCTATGTGGGGGCAAGGGGCCCTCATAGGCATGAACACTAATGAAGCACGTAATTGAGATATCTAATTGTGGAAAAAAAACCCGAAAGCTATGAATTCATGAACAGTGGGAGTTTCACCAGCCTGGTACGGAGACATTTGGTGACTTCACAGGAAACTTCTGCAATCCTGCAGTGGTCTGGGTGCACTCCCCATGTAAAGCCTCGCTAAACAGCTGCTGGGAGCCAATTAATCCACAGTAGGGTTTGAGGCATGTTTGGATTCGTAAGTCAACTTGATAAGCATTACTGTAGAGATTGTTACCCCTGGAGAAAGCAAAGGCAGATCCTGTTTCCTGTTGTACAGCGCTGCCTGTCCTCATTTGCACTACCTCATATTAGCAGACACCTCCAGCTCCCATCATGTTATAAAAGGGGGCAATTCAATAGAAGGAGTGCCCGTAGGGCAGGTCAGCTTAGGGACCTCAAGGGGCTGATGTAGGAAACATATGTTGAGGCATAAACACCTCATGAGCGGCACACTGGAACGCAGAAGACAGGAAGCTGCTCATTTCCCTATGTGGCTGCTCCGGAATGTATCCAAGAGCACTGGGGACGGAAGCAGTGTCCCAGCTCTCCTCAGGAGACACACGCAGATCACTGGCCATCCTAGAGAGACCCTAGTGGCAACTCTCTCCTTAAGCAACTTGATGAAAGCAATCTGTCCTAAGCTCTAGTATCGCAAAGTTACTGAGTTACCAACACACTACCTGGAGATAAAGCAGCCTCTCTCCAACTCAAGTCATTTTTGGCTGTTGGCAGATTTTCTTCCGATGGTTTAAGCAGGATATCCCAGAACACGACAGTTCTGTGATGCACTGAAACATTCAAGAAACACCTGCAAAAAGGGAAAAACAAAAAAGCTATTACAGAAGAACCTTGTGGTTCTGGGGATGAGCACATATTTCCTCAGATAAGCCCTGCGGTCCTACAAGAGCTGCTACCCAGGCATGGAAGGGCCAGCAGCAAACACACTGACACCATATAAGCCTTTAAAATCCTGAAAGGCCCACTCAAAATGGGCATCTTCTTTCTCCACTCTCAGCTAAAGCAGGAACCAGTTTGCAGGCTGCCTGCTCCATGCTCCCACCAGACCGATAGCATTCTCCGTGGAGAAGGAGAAGTGGATACACTGGTAATACAGTGAAGGAAAACCCCAATGCTGATGCTTAACATAACAAGCAGGGGAAACAAAAGAAAAAGCTAACTTTTCCTAGGGAAATAGCTTACTGCCTATTCTTGAGCGATTCATGCACTCTTCCTCAAATGCAGTGGCAGAGAAGACTCCCTGCTTTTTTGGAGCAAGTGAGTCATATGAAAAGTTGCTTTATAGCACATATTTTAACCCACAGGTCCTCACAAAATAATGAAATGTATTTTAGACTTTACAGCTTCACTTGTCCAAGGAAACGCAGCAGGAGAAAGGGAGATTTCACAGTATTATACAATTCAAGAAGTAGCTTGCTTTTGCAGGAACTCTGAGTCAGTACAATGCTACATAAGCTAAATTACAAATACTACCCTTCACAGGATTAAACACTAAATTATTAAAGCATCCTAATGTTGACTGCTTATACTTTAACTATTAAGGAACTCAACTTGATTTCTTACAGAGCAGCCCACAATTAAAAAGCAAATATTGCTCTACCTCCAGTTCTTAAACAACAACAAAGAGGATTCAAGAAGCACTAGTAAATTCTGGCTTTTATTGAAATAATCTCCCCTGCTTTGACAGACCATCTCACTTTTCATTTGCTCAAGAAGGAAGCACTAGAAAGACACGCTGAAGTCTTTTTGGCCCGTATGGTTTCAGACACAGAGGTACAGCAGCCTGGGGAAGGGGGGGGACGTCCGGGGGGGATGCAGGACATCGCTGCATGCTTTTCTGTGAGCAGTCAATACAAGGTGCCCCGTGCTGTTTACAGTTCCTCTTCTGATGTGCTCTCTGCAAGACACTCTCAACCCTGCCTCTCCCCCGTCCCCTCTGCAGCTGGAGACCCCAGTGGGGCAGCCCGCTCCATGTCTGTTTGCTGCCCTCAGGGACAGAGAGACACAAGAAGGTGGGAGAATGCAAACAACATTTGCTAAAGGGGAAAGCACCACTGAGTCAGCCTCTGGGCTGTCAGAGGTTCCACGGGCAAACCACATTTGGACAGCAATGTTTTCCAAATCGAGAGAGAGAGAAGCACCAAAATAGAGTTGTCCAGCATCAGCTTATTAGTTCTGAGACACTTCCCTCCAACCACACTTTGTGCAGCCCCCAAGCTGATTTTATTCACTCACGCCATTCTCCTTTATACAAGGTGAGGGTTTGGCTTCCAGGAAACTCAACCGAGATCTTCTGTGTGGGCAGGACAGAGCCTCCACACCACGGGGGGTGCGCCCCTGCTGCCCAGCAGAGGAGAGCTATTCACTCCAGACCCTGGAGGGCTCTGCCATGGTTTTTACTTCAGAAGTCTCTCCTGAGGGGTTTCCAGGTGTAGGTGATGGCAGGCACACCTCAGTACCATTAGCTTTTGTTTCTGTCCTGGTCTGAGGTTTCCCAGGGCCAGGATAACCTAGAGGAGTGGCAGGTTCATTGCGGTAGAACAACCTTACAGCTCACTGCAAGTTCCTGCCGGGATGCTCCTCCTGATGCTGCACATAAAAGGATGCCCAACAAGTCACAACACCTCCCTCTCTCTCCTCCCCAGGCCACACAAAGGACCCGGAAAACTCACCTTCAGGACTCAGCACAACATGATGGCTGCCTTTGATGACTATGGCTTCCGCTGCAACGTGAACAGTTATTTTGCTTTGATTTGTCAGTTGGCAAAGCAGGTTCTACAAGCAAGTACATTTTAGCAGAACCACAACATTTATAGGCACCTTTTCTTCACCAGGGGTTCACTGCAGTGCAGTTTAATTAATGCTACTATTGAACATGATATGATTTTATTTTATTTTATTGGCACAAGCAGCGTCCTAACATGAGGTCCTCAGGACCTCAAGCATTCTGCCACCAAACACTTCCTGAGCGGGGAGGCAGCTACTCTTCCAGGCAAGGTGGACAGACCAGAAGCGGGGCTCTTCCCACACCTTCAGATGTCACTCGTGTGCGCTGTCTCGCAGCGCTTAGTACAAACGTGTTTTTCTGGAGGTGATGGAAACTTATCACCTACACAAAGCACAAGGTGCCAACTGTGAGTACTGAGAAAGAAAGGACCAAAAAAGCATCCCCCAAACCTGTAAAAATAATTAAACAAACAGCTGCTGCTTTCCTCTAATCTAGAGCCTGACGTGGCTGTGGGGTGCAGTGCCGGCTGGCCGGCAGGCAGGCTGAGCCCACACAGCAAGTCCTCTGGGGGCAAATTAATCCTGTGCAGGGAACAAGTGAGTGATGCAGTATCTCCAAGGTGGTCAGGAAATTATATCCTGTCCACACACTCTTATACTTAACCTTTATTGTTCAAGTATCTCACTTGACTCAGGACTTAATCATCGAAGTTCAGAAGAACACGAAAGCCCTGCCGCCTCTCACGTCCCAGTCACTGGTGTCCACCCAGGGAGCTGCAGCCAGCACTGCCCTGGCAGAGAACGCCAGGCAATCCCCACTTCCACAACCCACAGCAGATATACCCTCAAACTAGTAACAACAGCATCTTCACCTCGTTAAACAAAAAGTCTACCAAGTCCTTACCCGACTCCTGTAGTGACTGACAGCAGATATACAGAGAAACCATGTAAGTATGGACAAACATATCAATATATTTCTCTTCCAGTACACGCATACAGCTTCCAAAAAGCCGTGTCATCATCTGTACCAATGCCCATCCTCTGCACATTTGTTTAATTGCTTCTTGAAACCACTCACATTTCCCAAACATCCCGAGGCAATGAATTCTGCAATCACATACCATGCAGAGCCAACCCCTCCCCGCTCCGCTTTACACCAGCGAACCCGATCACATTGACAGTAATCCTTCTGCCTTCACTTTCTCCACATCACTCATAGTTGCACCACCCCTCCTAACACCCTCCTCTCTCCACTCGTCACTTTTCCAGGCTGAATCCCACTTGTTCCAACCCCTGTTCGAAGCACAGCAGCTTTCCCATACCTCTGCCTCTCTTGATCAACATCCCCAGTAGCATCAGCAGCCCGTGGACAACCCTTGAGGCAGACACACCGGGACACCCCCAGCTGAACACACTCAGGCCACGTCATCCCCAGCAACATAACAACAGGGCCACTTTGTTCTCCTTCTAAAACTTCCTTCACTTCTACTTCCCCTCTTGATCGCTTCTAAGCCCTGAGCTCTAGGCTGTCAGTAACGACTTCGGGATATTTTGCAAGCAGCATTGACTCACTGAGAGTTGTCCCCAGCACAGGGCGGAGGGCAGAAATAAAATATGACTAATAAAATAAAAAAGAGCATTATCTTACCCCTGCTGGCACAGGCTTCCTTTGCTGTTGCGTTACCCAGCCACCCAGGATCTCTGGGTTCCCCTGCAGCTGCTCAGGCTTTTCTCTGGTCCCTCTGAAGACACAGCCAGCCAAGCCCATAACCTTGCCCTTCCTGCTCTCCTTTGCAGATCCGTATCGCTGCTCAAGGGCAGAGATCTCGCAGCAAATCCCGGTGGGACTTGTGCGATGTTGTGAAACCTGACCGCTTTGTTTCCTACCCGCTAGGCAGTCACTAATCCAGGACAGGAACTTTCTCATCCCACGACAGCTTTTGGTTTTGGTTTTGTTTTTTTTTTCCTGACGCTCTTGGTGAGCTACATCACCAAAAACTTAAAAATTTACGCACACTGTTTCCCTCTCTCCAGGTTCACCAACTTCTGAAAGTGAGAGAAGAGGAAACAGGCAGATTGATTTGAAACATGACTCTTCTCCAAACAGATGATAAGACTTTTCCATTAATACTTACATATTCTACATGTGTTAGTTATTATTATCACGTCTGAAGCAATGGATCCCACCAGCGTCCCTCTGAAATGCAATCATGTCAAATAACACCTTTAATTTAATTTAAAGGATGATGTGAGAGATGCAGCCCCTGGGGATGGGCACACACAGGGATCACATCCACCTGTTCTAATACATCTCTCACTGGTCTCTCCATTCATACATCACCATCATTCACCTGAAGTTTTTTTTGCCTGTGATGTACACACAAAAGCTTTTTAATTTAGGAAGGTGTTCCTCTGTCGAGGGGGGGGGCGGAGGGGCTAACATGATAACAATTTCATATTTAAACTTAGAGCATTTACATTTCTTTCCAGGTTTCCTTCATTTATGCATTTCCACCTGTCCCCACAACTGTGCCGTGCTTAAATGCAAAGCAGTAAAGCTTTGTTCCAGCTTTTGCTTGTTTATTTTTTAATGCTTTTATGCTCCCTCCTATAAACATTTTATCCTTCAACTACACCTTTTTATTCCTTTTTTGTACATTCTCGGTACTAACCCTTTCCTCCACCCAGCACCCTCTTGTAAAGCACCTGTGAAGAGCGCGGTGGCTGGTAGCCGAGGCAGAATGAGTTGACATGAAAGTGTGTGAAAAGAGAATACCTAAAGAGGAAAGACATTCATTATTTTGAATGGAATCCCTCCATTCAAAATAAAATACCATACCCAAGGAAACAGAAGAGGAGGGGAAAAAAAAGGAGGGGGGATTTAAGAAGAAACTTCGAACCCACATTTGCTTTTAAAAATCCCTATTCCTGTCCTGGGAGAAAAAGAATTATCAAGTGCCTTTATAGTTTTAAACAAACTCTGATTGTGCCTTTTTTTCATGTCCTTGATACATCAGATGAAAGGTGATAAAGCATTTGTTAAAGATCTGTCCCTCTGGAGCTAGTGTTTCAGAAGATCTCTCTGATACTCTATTTAGCCTGGCCTGTTAATTTAACTATGTGCATTTCAATTTTGTAAATATGTAAACAAAGAAGACTCACTTCTGGCAATTCTTGGGTTTCTTCCAAAACATAACTGTGCTGGGAAAACAAAACATCTGTTCAGCCATACACTTAAGTAAACTCTTCCAACACCACCAAACAGAACAAAAAAAAAAAAGGACGAGAATAAGGAAATTTTACATGGAAAATGAGGAAAAGAAGTGTTTTAAGTGAGGAACATGGTTACATTTCAGATGAGGCATTGAGGAGCAGCTGCACAAGTCAGTTGCTAATAAATCATTCCATTAGTCCTGCCTGCATTAAAAAAGTCTGCATGTGCCAGAAAAAATATGCTGCTGTTACAGCTGAAAAAAATCCTTCAGGAGAACAGGAGAGGCAGATTTGGGGAGGGGGCAGAGGGGAAAGAGTTTAAGCATGTGTTTCATTTTCGTTTTGCACTGTCAACAAACAAGGGATTTAATAAAGGCAGAAGCCTTCATTTCTGGCTGGGTCAGCCCTTTATTTCCCCGCTTTCCTGAGGTCCCCTGTTGTTTTTGGAGGGTGGCTCTGCATAGCAGCTCATTGCCTCCCCTTCTGCCCTAATTAAAAAGCAGCAGTTTTGCTTTTACTCACTGCAGATGCTCCGCCAGGCACCTGCAGACCCTCACGGTCACTAACAGCCACCAGAGATCCAAGGCACGAGGCCATCTGCACTGGCACAGCTTCCCATTTCCAGCTCCAACCATCCCAGCAGGATGCCAGCACAGCTCCGGTCCGGGACCAGCCCATACCAGGGCACGGTCTTGAACAAAGTGCATGTTTAGAGCTGTTGGAGCTCAGCTCGAATAAACCACTTTACATTAACAGGTATGACATAGGTGATGACAAACCTGCTCCAGGGCATCTGAACCGGGTAAGCCATGTGGTTAAGGACACGCCAGCAGCCAGGGCTGCAGCAGGAACCAGTACACCCAGCAGCACCCGCGGGGCTGGGAAGCAGCTTTCCCAGGACACAAGCCTCTGTTTGCTGTTGTGCTGCTGTCCAGACTAAGCGGGACACCAACACACACATGCGGGGACCATCCTCAACACCAATATATTGAGAGAGGAAGAGAGGAATTCAACAAACAGTGCTGCAGCCCTGCCACGCTGCTCTCACGGCTGGTGACTGTAAGAGGGACGGTCCCCCTGTCCCTTTGCCTACCTACTCCGAGACTGGCACCCACAGAGGGACAGCCTTCAGCTCTGACAAGCCTATCACATCACCTTCCCTCCAACTTTGTCAGGGAAGCAGTTAACACCAAAAAGCCTGACTTCTCCCTCTGCAAAGCCCCAAGCTCTAACCATCACCCTGGACCAGCAGTAATAGTCGGTGACCCTGCTGGCTACGGCAGAACTGGGCTACAGCAGGGTCCTTTGCAGATGCATGAAGATGGAAGGACAGTTTATCTTTTAGGACAGGAAAAAATAATTATGAAGGCATGCCATGATGGAGAATATCATATACATATTTCTCACTTGGCAGGTTACTCTCCTCCCATACACAGACCCACTGGCATCCTGACTTACCATAACCGTTCCCACACGGAAGCCAACAGTAAAAATTCTTCCCCAACTTTAAAGATCAGGGTGTGATCACTCATTTAGGACTATTTACTTTACATGGAACATTACACCTTCAAATCAAACAAACCGCTTCTTCCTTCCCTCCTCAATCATGTTTCTCTATGGTGTTTATCTTTCGAAATGAGAGGGGAGTGCTTCTTTATTTTAAATTAGCAGTATGTGGCAGGTCAACACTTACTGCCTCTGCAAATATCACTGTGAACCAAAACATGTAATTGGTATTCCAAGGCTCCAGGACAATAAATATCTTTTGTGCCAGCTAAAGCTATGCTACCCTTCAGGATAATATTTCTCTGACACCAACCTTTTATAGGTGGCCATAATGCCTTTCCATCTCCTCAAGGACAACCCAGTAACTCTTTACAACTTGTTCAACGGAGGATCTAACTCAATTTAACCTAAGACAGTGAAATAAACCTGCAGAACTGTGTGTCTGCCATTGCTCATTTTCAGTCCAGCAGCACTACTGAGATTTGGTTCTTCTCTTCATACCCAGAACCCATCCCTGTTGGGGATAGCAGGACTGGCACTCAACAGCAGCATTCCACCACACCAACTTCACTGGAGGACAGGAGTAAAATCGGAATTCTGGCCATTGACTTCAGAAAGCGATATTCAAATCCCTCTATGTTAAGCAAAACAGTTCTTGCATTACGTTTAAAATAAATTGATTTTCACTGAGAAATCCATACTGTATAATATGAGAGAGACATACAGACGTTAAGAGTGTTCAGAAAAAAAGGCACGTCCCAAGGGCAACAAAGAGAATAATAGAATGGACACCATCAAAGCAAATAACTTTCAGAGAAATTGTAAGAAAAATCATTTTACAAGCACTTCAATTGCATACCTAGCGAAACCCGAAATAGTTCCTTTCTATGTAAGGAACTTAAGGCACAGAAGACAAATGGAAACATAAAAATTGCAGTTAACTGTTTTGTCTCTGGCAGAAAAGGAGGCGGATAAAAACCACGTTACAATAATCAGATGTTTTTCCAAAAAACAGAGATGCTTGCTTTCGCTCTCCATAACCATGATGTTAAGCAAGCTAAATTGATACCACTTCTACCACGCATGACCAGTTCCACTGGTTAAACCAAGAACTGAAATGACCAGAGGAAAGCTGGGTATAACTCAACACAAGCTGTCGAGGAAGCCCTGGCCAAGTTCAACGTCAGGCTGCAGCAGAGCAGCCGAGGCAGAAGGGACGCAGGAATCCACAGACCCCCAAGTCCCGGGTACCCCCCTCTGTTGAAGCAGCAGCCAGGTTCACAGAAGTCAAAATATTTGCAGTAGCAGACACCAAATACCCGTTTTGCCAAGACACATCAGCAAGTCACATCCCCACACAGGGAGCTCACAGCGTGGCTGGACTTCAGACCTTAAAAAACAGCAAATGCTGCTTTTTTTTTTTTTTAAACACAAGTCTGATTTATTCACCTGTTAAAACTATCCCCTCCAAGCATCACTTCAAATGTTATCTACCTTCAATCAGCCCACAGAATGTCACCAGGAAAGGGACCTTGCCTGAATAAAATTCAATTTTATAAATCAGAGGCAATATAAACATATAGCACAAATGTGGCTGCATAGATATATTTAAAGACATTTAAAGAGCTTAAGACACGCCTCCCTCCTCAAAGTTTCACATATGTATTTATAAAACCAGAAAACATTAATGAAACATCCCTGATAAAGCCGTCATTTAAAACCTCCTTGCTATTTTCCTCCCTCAGCATCCCCCCCGCCAGGCGCTTAGGAAATGAAAACAGGTTCAATGGTACCTCCTACCCAAACCCAAGACATCCTCTGCTTAAGCATCCAGCACGGAGAACGCTGTGCAGGAGCAAAGGGATGCCTCTCAAATTGGAGTGCAATGCCCACTCTTTGGTGGGGTGGATGACCTGGGAGAGCCAAGCACCAGCTCCAGCTATAAGCTCCCAAACAGCGTGCCATGCATCTGGCAGCTCCATGGTCACAGGTACAACCTACCCAAAGAATTCACTTTTTCTTCCCTACTTACCCCACCCCGACAGCATCCCAGTGACCCGTTAGTGTGGTTATGGGCACGATATCAAGAGGTCTGAAGTGCAATAAAATCTGCACGGTTTTTGGAGGGAGGAAAACACCACGCTGGTATAAGTGAAACACATTTAAAGTTTACTGAGGTTCAGAGAGGGGATAAAGGCAACAAAGCCATTTTAGTGTCTCTGCAGTCTATTTAATACCTCCTACTCCAAGTGGATTTAGCCCGCTTTTTCCTCTGTCAGAAAACCAGGTGTAAAGCCTGGAAAGCACTACCCAGGTCCTGTCCCCAAACACATCACTTGCTTCCTATGGTCAGCGCTTCAGAATTAAGTCCAGCAGCAGAGCTTGGAAATGGCAACTAGATAGATCCACCATGGATCTGAACCATACACCTCCCCTTGAAGCAGGCTGCTCTCTCCCTGCTGGTATTTAAGGCCACAGAAGTTCCATGCACATGGGAGGTTGCACCTTTACCATGAAGGATGCCAACCTCGTGGCGCTGCCTTACTGGCATGAACAGATGGGAAATAACTTGCTACCCACAGTGGCAATGGTTCCTGAAATCTGTAGGATATTGCTCTCCCAGAGTGCCACTAATGGTGGCCTATCTTCCCTGGGCTTGTGCAGCACAGGGGGGAGGCAGAGCCGGCCACCCTCCTGCTCACCTGTTGAAATATAAACAGATTTAATAGAATAAGATCAGATAATTAACATTAATAACACTAAAGACCCAATATCGATGCCAATACCAATATAAAATATACCAGGATTATACTCAGCCAATTCTACCAGCAGGAAGCTGTGCGATCCTAGCAGGCGACAGCAAATGTGGGACAATGTGAGTGCTGTGGCTTCAGGAGGAAGGGAAGGACTCAGGGCTCTGGCACTGGGGTAAGTAGTTCTCAGGGTGGCAGCCATCACAAAAGAGACAAAGCTTTGGCAGCAAACTTTCTAATTTATATTGAATATATTAATGGTATGAAATAATCCTGTTGGCCAGCCTGGGTCAAGTGCCCTTGTCTCACTCCATCTCCTCCCTGCAACTGACAAAGCTTAAAAACACGGAGACCTTGAAACCCACATACCATAGCTGGCTATAAAACAAATATTTTCACAAATTCAGACACTAGAGTCTTCTAAAAGTGCGTTTTAGAAGAGAAATTAGTCCTGTGTGGCTCCTGGGCATCTGAGCGAGCCAGCCTGGGCTCACTGAGAAAGCTGGAGGCAGGGGGGAAGCGAGACAACCAATGAATCTCAGCACAGATGTGCTTTTCATCAAAGCCAGGTAGGAACTTACAGCATCAAGGAAGAGATCTAGGCAGATAATTCCAACAAAAACATAAGTTACTCCCTAAAGCAGTGAAGGAGGCCCCAGAAATTTTTGTATCTCCTCCATTCAATATTGGCTTCTAGCACAACACATTTCAGCAGTCTGAGAGAGCTCTTGTATGGTCTAAAAGAGAACTCTCAGCCTCCCAGAACTCCCTGTTTCCCCCCCAGGACCAGCCAGCACTTCACTGGAAGAAGGAATGAGATACAGGAGGAAGAGGTTACCATCAAGAGCTCGACTCCTGCACGCAACCAAACAGCTCTCTTCCCCTCCGCTCAGTGCCACCTGGCCATGAAGACACCAGACTTCTTCTTTCGTGAAGGAAACTTCCCCCCAAACATAGAAGTCAGGCATTTGTCATGCCTAGAATGAGTGGCTTCAGAAGAGGCCATTTTCAACCACCGACAATTTCCATTACTAATTATAACACTCCACTCCTCACCCCACCTCATTTTCTAAACGTAACTGCTAAAAATGGAGCCATTTCCTAGCCCACAGCAGCTGGATGCCCCTGAGATGAGCATTAATTCAGAGAGTTCATACCCCAAGAAAAACTCAAGTTTATCCCATACCACAATTTTCCTAACATCACAAAGTGGTTCCATTTAAATATTGAAGTTCTTCCAGCTTTTCATGTATCAGTCAGCTTTGTCCTCCTGTCAGCCGTTTCATAGCACTGCCAATCATAACTTCATCTTCTTCACTGAGTAAATCCTAAAGGGAAGCTCAAAAAGCACATGTTAAAAAAAAATAAATAATAAAAATCAGGAGAGTGGGAGGGGATGTTCCTTATGACTTCTGTTGGTGTCCTGCTGCTGGGAAACACAGTAAACCAAGCAGCTGGGGCGACCACTAGACGTTCGACTGTTCTTGGCAAGCCTCTTTTTGCTGGGTTCCACCTGACTCAAACCCTGTTTCATCAGAAAGTGCCTCTCAGTATGGATGGAAACACCGTAGGCTTGGGGGTGATGAGCAGGTCAGCTCCAATGGTATGCTCCTGACCCAAAGTATGCCACCGAACTCAATGTTAATCAAATCTACGCTGCACCACTCTCACTCAGGAAGCCTAATCCCCAAATCCACACAACTGTTCCAAGTAACATCTCAACAGCCCACACGCAGAACACCAAAGGGCTTCATTGGGGCTTCCACCCCCCCCCAAGGAAGGAAACTGCACTGCAGCATGACAGCAACTTGACATTCAGTTGAAACAAACCTTTACAAATCAGGGAGAAGGTGCAGAATACTGCAAAACTTGCCTCCAAAACGAGGGTGAGCAGGAAACACTATTTATAGTTGTCTCTTAAAATAACACGCCTTGATGGACTGCATGTATAAATACAAATGCCAAAACCATCCACGGTGGTGGCCGCCGGCTGCTGGGGGTGACTCAGGACACCCCGGGGGAGTGACACCATCTCTATCTGCTTTAAAGCATGAAGGGGTGTTTCCACACAGCAGCGATCTCACAGGCCATAACATCCCACACAGCACTCAGGACTGCGAGTGATCTCGTCCCACCTCAGCACATGCCCAGCTCATCCAAGACAAGGACATTTCTTCTTGCTGCTCAACACCTGACCCAAGCTCAAAGTGGAAACACACTGGCCTTAAAGTTCACTGAACTTTAAACAAGGCTGACTTTTGATCTGGTTCAGATCAAGCTTTAGGTTAAAGCTACTCATTCAATTTCTTTAAACAAATCTGCCTACTTTTAGTCCAGTACGCTTTTAAGGGACAAATTTTTAAGTTTTTTATTAGGGAATGCTACTGTACTCTCGTGGGAGCTGATCCTAGGTGACTCTTCATCTCCACTTTCCTCCCTCTTCTTGCTGCAGGAATCCTTACCCAGTGGTGGACCTCACTCTCCTTTCCATGATGTCCCCCTCCAGGTCCTCCAGATGGGAACTTGGCTGCTACCACACCGTGCTTTAAGCTTGCACAGGCATCTGAAGGTACAGAGTCCTGGCCATGCTGGGGTCTCCTGACAGGAGGAACACAATTTCTTTTCCATCCTCAGGCCAGCATACCAGTAGCCCCTGAGACAAAGCTGGCAGACAACCCCTAAGGCCTGGGTACGCTGGTTAGAGCACCTCCTCTCATGCAGAAGGAGCCACAGACCTCCAATATCAAAGCCAAGAAAAATGACAGAGAAGCCTAGCAAAGCCCTCTCACACTATTTTGGGGTTATTAATTTCCATTTCAGTGGTATTTTTGTTTGTGGTTTTTTATTTATTTTCAAGAATCAGTCCAATTCAGCTGAAGTTCTGCTTCCACTGAAATATCTCTCTCTCCTCAATATATAATAAATACATATATGTATGTACTTAAATACATATTACCACCTATTTTTGAATTACACAATAATGCATTCAGGATACAATAAGAAATTGATATTGCTGAAATAAAAGCTTTTTCATAAGCTGTCCAACACACATATCAGGTCAGAGTTTTACATCGTCAAGGGAAATTACTTGCACAAGTCATCTTCTCTGAATTTTTACTCCTCCTTCTGAAGTTATTAAATATAGAAACCACTAGTTAAACGCATCAGTCTGATGAATATTTTCTGAAGTCTGTTAGGAACAATAATTTTCAATTTTTTTCCCCCAAAGTAGACGGGTAAAAATTAGAAGCCTGCCCCAGTTTTTAGGTTCCTCTCACTTTGGGTTGTTTATAAAGCCTTATCTTTTCAGGATCTCTGTAAGGCCTTATCTGCAGCCATCTCAAATAGGACGGAGCATCACAGCTTCAGAAATGAGCACGCTTGCTGCTAACCTCCCGTGCCTTTTTTGGGAGGTCTTTACAAGTTGATCAACCATCAGCGCTCTCTCAGAGATCTGAGCAAATTACAGCCTAAAGAGGTGAAAACCATTTCTGTGAGAGGAGGGAAGCCGAGCGGAAATTTCCCACGCACCTGTCGAGAGGGGCCAACTTCCCTGAACCCTTTGACTTCGACAGGGCGACGCTGCTGCCAGGAGAGATGAAAGTGCCCTGCTCTGCACTGCCTGATCAAAGACTTTCATGGCAGTGCTGGTGGTTAGCGCTTGGCAAAACCACGCCTCTGACCGCAGTGGCACTTAAGAGAGCTATTTTTAACAGACCAAGGATGCACAGCACTGCACAGAGGGGGTGATGAGGGTTTGAGATGGATATAGGTTCTAACAAGTGCCTTCCTACTCCGTCTGCATCTCCAGGACTCTCCTCTTCTTCTGGAAAATCCTTCCTGAGGGCCTTTGTACCCCATCCAGCATCAGCACTGCAAAAGGGGATGCCCTAATTTCTATGGCCTTTCCCCACAGTGCAGTGGCAGGCAGCCATCCTCCTGCCTCGGTGAGATCCATATACCCACCTCCAGCCTTCCTTCCATCCTCCACAAACCTTCCTTATTGGAATTCTTTCCTTATCTGCATTTTTGGTCAGCTTTTCTCCCATCTCTCCTGGATCCCCTGCATGCAGTGTCTGTTCTGGGCTTGTATCCTCTGCTCACCAAGATGTTTCAGAGCTGATGCATGAGTCTCACAGGATGTGCCAAGTGCGAAGCAACATCTGAGATGGGTGTCTTCTGCCATAGTGCAGCACGGACCTCATGCACGTAAGACAGCAGAAGCCTTGAATATGCACAAACAGGTTGACAGCAGAGCAGCCACAGAGCCACAAACACCAAAGGCCACCTCCTGATAAAGAAAGCTGCCCCAAACTTATAGTGCTGGTGGAGCCGTCTCTAAAGCATGTGCAAAACTGCAGCAAAAACAAGCAGATGGGCTGGCACAGCACTTCAGCATCAAGTACACAGAATTAATTACTGTGTTAATCTTACACAATACGATTACACATACATCATCCTATTATCAATATAGGGAACTTTATTTTAGTGCGTGGTCCAAGCTTTTGCCGAGTGTGGTCCACTGGCTGGACACACACCTTGGAAAACCGTTGCTAAACCTGGACACAACACACACTGAAGCACATCCCTGTCCTTCTCTCCACCTTCGACCACCCAGACCCAACAGATCAACAGTTCATCCTCTCCAATGGACAGGCTGTGCTCAGCCACAAGCCACCTTCTGGAGGAGCAAGGGTCAGAGGCTCCCACACAGCTGGAGGGAGCACCGGGGAGTGAAGGAGGCGTGCATGCCTATTTTTGGGTTTACTTCCCTATTTCAGATGTGCCCAAAGGAGGAAAAAGAAAAGGCCCTTTTCCATTACAGACATCAACATACTAAACAGTGTAACTGCTGACAAGTTGGGCAGGCTGAGAGATAGAGATATAGAAGTTACACAGCAAATATATCACTTTGCTGTTTTTCAACTATTCAACTCCCCCAGCAGCCTTTGCATGCTACAAGGCAGGAAGAACCAGGCTGCCTAGTCTGAAACCGTGTTTAGTGACAGGGAATTAGGTTCAGCTGTTTAACAGGAAGACTTCTGAGCGTTTCAAAAGAGGCTAAAGATTTCATCCTGGCACAAATAGAAGGTAACCCTTCAGTTCCGTATTACCAAAGCACATTAAGAGAAATAATATCTCTGCACTAAAACTGAATTTGTGCTTGAGGGGTTAGCTTGGCCTTAGACTTCAGACTGACATCCAATCAAGGCCAAAATAATAGTAATCAGTCACTGCTGCTAATCTGTACTTTGCAATATGCACACAGAGCTGCCCCATGCTTCCGCGCCTCCTGAGAGAGGATGACTCCCATGTCTACACAAGACCATGCTTATCTGAGGTCACACCCCAAGAGAGGTCTTTGTCCAGCAAACCGAGGATTTCCATAGAGGAACAAGGAAGAAAAACAAAACTCAAAAAATCCCTTGTAAAAGAAGTTTTACAGGGGTGGAGCTCTCCATGACTAAACTGCTTTTTTGGTTTTCTATTCTATACCCAAATCCCACCTAACCAGAAATCAAGCTGTCTCTAGCTTAGTTTCCTTCTTTGCCCGTGGAAGGAGCAGCTGCCAAAGATGCCTAACACAATGTGCCACACTCTTTCTTTTCCACTCACCCACATCCAGCACTGCATTGCCACTCCTGCCAACACTCCCTAGGCCCCATACCGCCCTGTCTTAACATCTGTGCAAATTTTGGCTGCTCTCTGCCCTCTTTGGGGATGGAATTCCAGCAGCCCTCAAGCAGGCAGGCTGCTGGAGCTCCACCACCCCAGCCCAAGCATTTCAGTTTGCAATGCTAAACGGTAATACAACACTGGGAGGGAGAAGTGTTCCCTGGCCAGAAAGGAAGAAAGGGTGGTGCATTTTCCGTATTAAAGATTCAGGTTTTAAGTGAAGGAGAGGAGATTAGCATGTTTCCAGCAGAGGAGGAAGTGGGGAGCAACACTTGGCACTCTTGATGCCAGCAAGTTGAGGATTTAAAGAAGCAGCTATACAATGAAGTCCTCCCAAACTTTCTTCACACCTGAAAACAGGCATAAACCCAATACTTGTATTTGCACCTCTAAAAACGTCCCCCACCAAGTTAGCCTTCCCGTGCGCAAGAGAAAAGGGGGGTCCCAGCATCACCACCTCTCCCAGTCACTGCAATGGCTCAGGCTGCCCAAGAGTCTTGTTTTGCACGATCAAAACCTTACACTGTACGCTAATGGTATGCTAAAGGGTAGCAGCATTGATGCTATTATTGGACTAATCAGGCCCAAAGCTGAAGCACAGAGCTCTAGGAATATTCAGTATGTGGTATGGATCTTTTGGGCTAGCTTGTCATCCCAGAAGGCAGCTGCGGAAGGCCTGCTGTGGGACAATAAGGGGCAGGATACCAGCAGGGAGGATTGACAGAAAGGACAAGTAGTGGCACCAACAATGAAAGCACTTCAGGCATGTTCAGCAGAGGTCAGCTGTGGAAACAGCCAGCTAATTACTCTAACCTAGCACCACCAGCAATATCCTAGATGGCTTCTGGGGAAAACCCTAACTGAAATGAGCCCCAGCACACATCTTATATTAATTTTATGCAAGTCAGAATAATCGCTGGATCTTAGACATGTATCTCTGAAGCATAATCAATACGTATCAACATCTACAAGAAGAATAAATGATGTATTTTGCTCTACAAGACAAATATAGGGTAGTCGCAAGGGGAATGGCAGAGAACCCTTCCTGTTTTCTTTACTGTCCTCCCAAGAGGACATTTTCTTTACTGTCCTCCCCACATACAGCACGAGACAGCCCCAGGGCAAACAGCAGTGTGTCTGAATGTATGTGGCCTCATCGTGTCAACAGCAGCTGTGCTCTTGATGCAGGCATGTGAAAGGGAAAAAAGGGGCAGGGAAAAGAAGAGTAAGAGCCATAGTTACCACCTTCATCTCCAGGTTCCTTTGCTGTCCAGAGTGGCTCCTGTCAAACCCTTCCAGGTAGAAGCAGGTTGCCAGGTAAGATCTGTAGGAGATGCCACCACAGGGTGCACATCTGTGCTCCACGGCAGTTCTTCATGCTCCCATCTCCCTTTTAATTGAGTTCTCTAGCCTAGGAAAGAAATCGAGGGGAAGATGTTAGACAGCCGCATCAGACTGATCAGAAACTATGCAACTGGGGACTACAACCACCAGCTGGGACCACACAGCAAGTCAGCTGTGACACAGAATCACTCAGAGTCTGCAGATGCTGCTGCGCCCACACCAAGGGCAAGGGTGTCCCGGGTAAGACCAACAACTGAACTGCCAACACCTTTAAACATAACTTGTGCTTGAGTGAAACAGCACACAGAGCCTTATTTTGGAAGAAAAACCTGCTGGTGAAGACTTGCTGGTTGCAGGACTCCCCGGAGTCTAACACCAGGAGTCAGGGTCAGGGAGTGCTGGTAAATGCCGAGATCAGGGCAGAAGAAGCCATCCTTAGCACTGGAGTTCTGGGTCCCTAAGGAGATCTCAGCAACGCAGACTGTATAAAGGAATGTGCAAAGCCCATCTTGCAGATCCCTGTCCCACTGAACCATTAATAGCAAAACCCACCACCTACACTGATGCAACAGAGCAGTGATGCACTGCACTTACCTGACGACCCTTGCTGGCAACACAAAAGAGCCTTTATAGAATTTACTTTTTCTAACCTCTCCCCTACTTCTAAAAGAAGCTCAGTGTAACTGCAGCACATGTCCTAAAATCCTCTTAAACAAGATATTAATCACAAGACTGTTTGGCAAGTGAGAGCACACGGTCCGCTCAAAAAACGCCACCTTCCATAATTATCTGGCCCTGGGCAAGTTTCCAGTGTATGTGCATGGCCCGGCACACGTTCCACCCCCACGGCCAGCAGCTCAGCTTTCTGCTCTCTGCAGGGAACCCAAGGGCTCACAGCTTAAGGAGAGGTCCTAATACGCTGCTATCCCAAATGACTGCCAGCTTGAACCATCTGAGGACCCTAAAGCCACAGTGGCAGGGCAGGGAAAGCAGCAGGGAAAAGCTAAGCTTCGGTTTTACAAAGTTTGTGTGATGAGGAAAGGGAGAAAGATATTTAAAAAAGAGAGGTAAAAGCAAGAAAGGAAGCAGATAGAAAAAAAGAAGAAGGGTGCTGCTGGGTGCAAAGAGACACTGGCATGCAAGGCCTTACCACGAGCGGTGAGGTCCCATCAGCATTGGCTGGTGCAGGTTTTTACCAGGTGAGAAATAATGAAACTAAACAGACACTTGAGGGTTAGGTCAAAGGGGAAGAAAAAAAGGAAGAGCTGGCTGAGAGAGCAAAAAATAACGTAATAACATTCTTCGCTTTGTCCCAGCCAGCAGCGTTACCTCGGCCTAACTGCACCTTCGGGAGCCTCCTCAGCCAGCCAGGGCTCAGCCATCACAGCGAGCCCCCCTCGGGCCGGGACATGTGGACCAGCAGACCACAGGACAGCTGTAAGGCAGCACAGGAGGGCTGGATGAGAAATGGCGAGCCCGAGCCCCAGCACATTTACACGCCAGGCTAGGAAATCCCCAGCCCGGAGGCCGAGCAGAGCGGCAGGATCCCCTTGCTGCCGGCTGGGCTCACACCAGGCCCCGTGGCCTGCGGCGAGGGCACACCTAAGTTAGAGAAAGGATGCAAACAGGGGAGAAAAAGGGACGTAGAGGAGCACAGGTGGTCAAGCCACACACACCGGCCGTCCAGCCACACAGCACTTAGAATCATAGAATTGTCTAGGTTGGAAGGGACCTAGTATCATCTAGTCCAACCATCAACCTAACTCTGATAAAAAAACATCACTAAACCATGTCACTAAGCACTATGTCAACCCATCTTTTAAATACCTCCAGGGATGGGGCCTCACCACTTCCCTGGGCAGCCCATTCCAATGCTTTATAACCCTTTCAGTGTAAACATTTTTCCTAATATCCAGTCTGAACCTCCCCTGGTGCAACTTGAGGCCATTTCCTCTTGTCCTACCACCTGTGACTTGGGAGAAGAGACCAACTCTGCCTCCCTACATCCTCCATCCAGGGAGTTGTGGAGAGCGAGAAGGCCTCCCCTCAGCCTCCTTTTCTCCAGGCTGAACACCCCCAGCTCCCTCAGTCTCTTCTCATAAGACTTGTTCTCCAGACCCCTCACCAGCTTCATTGCCCTCACGAAAATGATCACGAAAATGATCAGGCCTCCTTGCCTTCTGGTCGAACCTGAGCTTGACAAATTCATCAACACAGCATTTCTACAGGGCAAGCATTTGCACCACCAGGAACACTAGCAGCAAGTTACTGGAAGATACTTTGCAAGATGCCAAGGTTAAGTAAGGACCCAAAATTATCCCCTCATGCACAACTATGTTGTAAAAATTATCACTGATTCTTCTTCCCTCCTCAGACAGAGGATCTGTATGGGAAGATACTGGAGGAAGCCAAAGGTCTAGTACCAGTCCAGGTGAGTTTTTCTGCCCGAAGGGAATTAATTAATACCCTAGGAACATCCAGGCTCCAGTAATCACAGATAGTGGGACCAGGAGGCAAGAGGAGGCAGCAAGCTTCTGCCGTTGTTCAGCATCCTTCCCACAGGCAGCCGGCAGACTTACAGCTTATCTTCTTTCTACGGGTGAGAAATTATTTTTCCTTCCCACCTTACCCAGATGCAGCATAAACAATTGCCTGACGGCTGCTTCAGCAGAGGAAAACATCCTGCTGTCTGCGTTCTTGTAAAAGAAACGGCATTTGTTTATTGCTTAATTGTTAATGCTGATTCATCCCAAAATTAGAAATCTTGCCACCACAACTCTTTTACAACATAATGATCAAAACCCTGCCTGTCGGGTTAATTATGGTTAAATAGAAAACCATTAAACCAAGGCAGAGCAGCACACCATCCCGGAGTGCCCCCAGGCTGAGGGGTGCAGCAGAGGCTCAGACCAGGGTGTCAGCATGGCAGGGAGGGCACCGATGCACGCTGCCGCAGGGTGTCCTGCCAGGGAGCAGGGACAAAAACGCTCGCCACCACTAGCAGAGACAGCTGCATCCACTGCTCACGTCAGTCAGTTGAGGAGAAGATGTGAGGAATGAAGGAGCCTGGGTAGGAAAGGTCTACCTGATGCAGGGGAGTGGGATGTGAAGCTCAGACAGGGGCTCGGCCAAGAACTGGAATGAGATGCTGAGGAGCTCCAGACCAGGACTGGTCAATGAAGACGACTATGGCAAGGACCTGGAGGTGGCCTGGGAACAAGCTGGAGAAGAGTCAACAGCTGGTGCAGTGACTGCCTCCTAGGCCACTGACAGAGCTCACAGTTCCCCAGGTCACCAGTGGGAGCCAGCCAACAAATCCTCTCGGCACAACCCATCAGTGAAGCATCTTATCTTCACCACCGATGGTCTGCAGAGAAGACTTTAATTGCTACCATCCGCTGATCACACAAGTAGCTGAAGCCTGTGTGGCGAACTGAGGAGCCCAGCCCCTGGCAGAATATCCTTCTCCTCCTCCTTCATGTCACAAAACACCAAAAAAAAAAAAGACATTGTAATCCTGCACGTCATTTTGTCACAGCATACTTCCTTCACGCAGCAGAAGCACTCTCTGAATGACAGCACTGAAGTAACTTCTTTTTTAACTTAGTAGAGAAACAAAACCAGGCAGAAGTGTCGTAAATAAGGCACAAAGTGCCATGAGACAGGCAAATCAAAGCTGCCAGAGAGAAGTGACTACTGCCTTGCTTCTGTTAGTGCTGCTACGAAACCAAACATCTTAAAATAGACTTTTCACATCCGCTATTGCCAGACCCTTGCACAAGGTCAGACCCATGATCGAGCCTGCACATGGGCTGAGCTTTCAGCACCAGAACTGCATTTCACAGATGTCAGAAATAATCAGGAGGAGTGAAGTCCTGGCAGAAGAGCACCCAACCTTGGCTGGGTACCCTGTGTATGCCTCAGTTCCCCACCTATACAGCGATGCTTTCCAACAAATGCATTGTGAACTGCAGATGCTCAGACGTTTATGAGGAACACCACAGAGAAGCATACTGGAGAACCTGGACTTCTGTCTTTGTGACAGTTTAAGCGCACAACGAGTAAAGCATAGTCTCAAGCAGCAAAAAGAAATAAATAAACAAGTCAAAACCAACCACAAATCACATTCGTTATGCAAAATGAGCAAGGCAGCATCATGCCAAGAAGAAGCTGTGAAACCATGCGACCAGAAGCTGTAGCACACACACAAGTCAAATTTGGGCTGTATAAGTAACTTAAACACTATCCTGCTTTCTGCAAGCCTGGCTTTGTGACCCTTTCCTCCTGCTACTGAGGCGCAGATTGGCAGCTTAACTACTCCACAAGGACACAATAATACTCAATAAACCTGCCTCTTCTACAATGCAAGCTGCTGCGTTTATATATAAATTTCTGGCATGGTTGA
Organism: Tringa tobata; assembly: GCA_033628505.1. NCBI lineage: Eukaryota > Metazoa > Chordata > Aves > Charadriiformes > Scolopacidae > Tringa > Tringa tobata. Next base: position 1,761,630 of record JAHREE010000043.1, read on the forward strand.
TGCTACTAGAATACACCTCTGTAACAAAATGGAACCTTCTTATAAATAAATCATAATAAAAAAAAATGAAACGAAAGGCATAAACATAGACTGAACTACAGGAATTCCATGAGTTGCATTCATTTTGATGGGATGCAGTTTTGCTTGGTTTTGATGCCTTCAGCCTAACAAGCTATTGTAGACCCTTACTCAACTCAACTGCTTGACAATACTCCAGAAGAAAGACTTTGGACACCAACCACTGCTGAAGCCAGAGAAAAGAGGGCAGCAGTTTCCAGGGGAAATACAAACATCTCGTCACTTTCATTAACAACCCATTCCCCTTTATTTCAGCAAATTCTAGGACAAGTCTAGTGTTACTGCTGACTACTGCAATTAACTCCAGGTACACACGTAAGTTGGGTAGCTTGTGCTTAGGCAGAAGAACTTTCTTCTCCTCAGAGCAACAGGCCTTTTCAAACACTGGACAAATTCAACAGCACTGCAGAAGACACAGAAACCAAAATGCCAGCCCTTCTGCAGAAGAGGGGCTCAGCAGCCAAGAAAGCAGAGAGCAGTGAAGGTACTAAGGTGGTGCCTTTGGAAAGGATTTGGGGACGATGCAATCACCACCCCATGCAGCCGAGACCATGAGACCTCAATATCTGCTACCCAGGAACAGGGTTAAAGCCCTCAAGGGCAGGAATTGAAAATCCAGTTACCAATTGCTATCTTGGCCATATGCCTGGGGAAACACACGCCCAAGCCGTGACATTATCAGGATATGTTAGCGAAGAAATCCCCTGCTATTGCAACACTTTCCCATGAACCAAGCTAGAAACTCATCCTTGAAAGCCGAGTTCAAGCGAGACTTTCAGCTTCCCACATTTCACCAGGACAGGGTGCAACACAGTGGTAAGAGGAACACAGCCAACACACACAACAGCCATGGCTCAAGCAGCAGCTACATCATGGCCAGGAAGAAAGACCACCTGTGCAAATTATGACCACACCAATCCCTCCCACCCAGCAGCAGCTTCACCCAGGCAGTTCCCCAGCAGGATCCTTCTTCCATACCTATCAGCTTTGCAGAAGTTTCCCACCGCTTTCCCCAGACAAGGTACTGCAAGCACGAACAACATTTCCTTTTCAAATCCACCTTGCTTGAGATAAGCTCAACTTCCTTGATCCTCCTCCCCAAACCAGAGCTGAATAACTGCTCTTTTTCAGCGAGCAACACCAAAAGTAGCTTCTCCTCAGGCTTTTTTTAAGGGGGTAGTTTTGGCAGCTCATCTGCTCTGAGCCAGTCCACCTACTTTCTGACACAAACACACAGCTAATAGTCTCCTGGTAACCGGCTATAAAAACTGCATTAGAACTACTGATAATACCAACAGCTCAATTCAGTTTGGGGAAAAACAGGAAGTGTAACTACAGAGAAGACAGGCAGAATGGACCTGGACCTTTGTAGGGTTCAGGTTTTGGAAGGGTTTTTTTTGGTTGGTTTGTTTCAATTCCAGAGTTTATTTTCATGAAACCTAAAAGAAAGCAAGCAAAGGATGGGATGCTGACAGGGGGTGGGCTCAAAGACACTTAAAGACCAGTGAGACCCAAAGCTCTCCAGGAGATGGCTGCTTAGTAACAAGCCCTGCGATTATCTGGCAGGAGCTGAGGGGGGCTAGAAGGAGCAATTCTGGCGAGGGGAGAAGGTTTCTTGGAGCGTATGGTTAGCCAGGCATTTGGCCAAGGGAAAGGGTGTGCAGTTTGGGTATTCTGGGCATGCCTGCAAGGTGCTCTCTGGGCTGCTGATCTAAGAAACACTTTAAAATAATTGCAGGTTTGTGACACACAGCATTAAAACATGCAATAGCCTGGGGGGCAACCTCAGATGGGGCGAAGCAGGATGAGATTACCTACTTGCCCAGCCCGAGTGTTTTCACTTTAGGAAAGCAGCCAGTGATGGAAAAAGCTAGCCACGAAAACCCCACCACGAGCACAGCCTGCAGTCACCGAAATCCTGGCAGGAGAGCTTTGGATGGAAACGGTGGCCAGGATCTTCCACCATCACCATCCCACAGCCCCCGGGCACCAGTCGGCCAAGAACAGCATGTGTTGGGGCTGCACGCCCTGGGGACACAGGGGGCCAGCAACATGCTGGTGGTGTCTCCCTCGTCTTACTGGGAGCCCTGCATGGTGTTTAATCACATGCCAGGTTTGTTTTCTTCCAGATGAAGGAGTTCAAGCAACCAAGGAAGATCCACGTGGTTGGATCTGTGGGGTCTGAGTTGCTGTCCTCACCCACCATAAAAATCTCAGCTTGGAGGTTGTGATGGAATAGTGGGGGGAGAAAAGGCATTTCTGCAATACCTCAAAAAAAAGTCAGTCTTCCAGAGTGTTGTCTGCAGGGAGACAGATGGCAAAAATCAAGCCAAATTAAAGGCAGCCATGAATTTTAAAAGTATAAGTTATTATGCATTAATGACCTTGGTGCACCCTCACATCTGTAGCTACGGTAAGCTTAAATTTCCTTCATTTCCATTCACTTCCAGCATGAACTAAACTAAATTTAATTAATGAGTGTCCATGCTGAAACTTAACACTATTTCTGAGATCAAATTTTACAACTAATCCTTAATTAACCCTTCTGAATTTTTCTCCTTAGATTGCAAGTATATGATCATCTATCCATCTAATTACACAATCCATGAGTATCAAATAAAATATTTATCCAATTGCACTCCCATAATAACTAGGAAAACTTTTCAGCCTTAGAACGTGTAGCTCATTGAAATGCATCAGTGTTGTCCACCTGAAGAAGACGGGTGTTTTGCAAAAGTGATTTACAAAGTGATAAGAAGCTTCCAAAACTGAAAAAGGAAAGGCAGAAGGCACCTATGCCACACTTGAAAACTAACTTGAATTTTGCCCCAGGCGCAGACTTGAAGGAGTTCCCCTCAATCTTTAAAAACACACTTCTAACCACGTTTGAAATTGCTGAGCCGCATCCGTAGGACCTAAATTATTCCCACTCCACACCCACGCTCTGTTATAAAAGAATAAAACAGAAGACAGCAAGTAGTGACTGCTCTGAAAACCAGCAGATAAATCTAAATAAATTAAATCTAAATAAATTCCTTCCCTGCAGCTCTCCCATCTCTCTAAGCTTTCCAGATCCCCAATAGAAAGCGTTCAGCCTTGTTGCCAGCTCGGCACAGCCAGCACAGCAGTGGTCCATGCACACAACACACAGGGCCACTGCTCAAGGCCAAGTCTCCATCACCTTTTCAGACTCCTCCATCCATAGGTGAGCTACTTATTTTGCCAGATTCAAGACAGCTGTTCTTTAAAGACGTGCTAAATTAAATTTGAAGAGCCTGAAACGGGCAACGATCTCTCAGTTCCCGCTTTGTATCATGAACAGAAAGCCCGACTAACCCCTCATGCAAGTAATTCTTGAGTCAAAGTGTCCTTGCAGCATTGCTCTTCCTTCTTCTCCAGCTGGGCACTCTCACATATCTCAAAATACCCTTTCATGTGACAGGCACAAGCAATATTTATTTCTACCGCTCCCATTTTTGTCTTCAGGATTTCCCCTGCCTCCGACACTAAATCACATCCTTGGGACTGTTTCCTTCAGCTCGGTTCCTGATTCCTTCAGCCTCTGTTCCCCTAAAACCTGCCCCTGCAGCATTTGTTGGAGGTAACTCATAGCACGTCACTTTGGAGAGGAGGTTCCCCTCCAGGATGCATTTCATCCAGAAAGGCAAAAAGCAGCTTCCTAAGCAGAGTTACAGACTCCGTAAAACATACACCGTCAAACTCTAGAAGGAATTTGTTAAGGCACAACTGGTCTCTCTTTTATGATCTTCCCAGGAACGCTCCACTCTTTCATTGACATAAGCGTTTGTGAAAAGTCAATTTCAAGATCACACAAACAGCTGTTAATAGGAAATTAACTTCAAATTCACAGACACAATTACCTGGATGAGAGCAAAATCCATCCAGCACCTTCCAGACTCTCATAAAACAGACACAGTACCTCAATCGGACTCGCCTGTGAAAAATCAGCACAGAGAAGCCAGAACACAACTTTTCCATCTCTGCCCTGTTTCTGCTAATGGACCTCCCTTACAAAGTGCCCAACTCCCTGGCAACTCTTCACACTGAATCTCTGCTGGGGAAATAAGAGCTGGGTGGGGTATCAATATAAAATTATATAAAAATGTAAACAAGACAAAAAAAAATATAGTTTGATCCCAATGGTCATAATCTTGTACATCCATATCTCTAAATTCCTTAAGACCACTTGCAAGCACAAAGGATGGCAGGACTACAGCTGGGCCACAGGGAGAATCAAGAAACACCACAGTGATTATCCATCCCCCGACCACAGGAAGGTCTTTAAGTTACACAGAACTACACCTTGGGGGAAAAAGAACTAACAACGAAACCCAACCAAATAAAGAAACGCAACATTCCAGCTTTGCTAACAAAGGACCATGCTCAAATTTTCATTCTTGCTAGGCAATGCAACTCACAGCGTGAAGGTATCTTCTCCCAGCAATCAGAGGAGATTTTTATTTTATTTATTTATTTAAAATACCAACTAATTGCTTTCGAGATGCTCCGTGCCTGAGCCACTCTGTTCAAAAGACACAGGGAGCTCTACACTACCCCTCTGCCAGCAGCGTTTCTCAGGATTCTGTCTTACTAATTTATTAAAAAAAAAAAAAAAAAAACAACTCATTGCTCTGATATTGAAAGTTAAACGTTATTTCAAGACAAAAAGCGGCACCTTGAGATTAGTCATCTGCAGGGGGAAACCACGACCGTGGGTCTCTCTTAGTCCCCAGGAGATCCATTTTAGAAAGTAGCTGTCACTGCTGCAAGATCGCCGTGACAATTTCTATTGTCATCCCATCCCATCGGGTGTCAACACCCTCTCCCCACAGACTGGGACTCCGCCGGCACACGCGGGGTGTGTGTGGAAAATCCAGTGAACACAGTCAGGTTGATTTGAACCCCTTTGGTTCTCTAATCGGCGAATGCTGTATTACAAACACGCAAAGGGCAAGCTGTGACGCATATTAAAAAAATATTATTAATATTAAATTTAAAAAACGACTGCTGTCAGCAACTCCTTTTTTTCTGCAAAATTTTACAGTTGAAAATGCAAACTGCTCCGTCCATCACAAGCGCGAAGGGATGCAATATTCACGAGGGGAGCGTTAGCTTGCTCCCAGCTCCTCTCACCCCCAGGAATCCCAAGCACGAGGCCGGGCTCCACGGCAAAGGCTCCTGCCAGCGCTATGGGAGCTGCTGAACCAGGGTCAGTATGCGACGGACGGACAGACGGACAGATTGGCATCCTGTGCTGGATGCGTTGAGGTTCTCTTGCCTCCTCCAGCAGCACAGATGTAGGCACCAGCAGGCAGGTCTGCTCAGTTAATCTTCAGTGGCTGCCGGAGGAAACCCTCATCGGGAGCACACGGAGACGTCAGCACAGGCTGGCAAAGAGCTCTCCTCCTCTGCCTGTACAGACGAACCCTTCCCAGGCAAAGGCATCTGGGGCACAGGAGTAAATGTGAAAAAGCAGAGGCCTCCCTGCCACCAGCGTCGGTCTAGCAGCTGCAATGGAGTTAATCTTGATTTCTAGCTTAGTAAATGGATTTCCTCAGGTTTTCCTTGGAGTGTTTTTGGCATAATCCATGCTTCGCAGGATTTAATTGTGAAAATGGGAAAATAGCATATTTCAGCTTTCATTTTCACGTTTCTTTAGTTAAACATTTGCCACTTCCCTTTTTTTTTTTTTAATGTTAAAATGCCTCCTTTCTGAAAACAATTTATTTTGCTGTTCATGAAATCAGTGCAAAGCTGACTTCCAGCTAGTTCTGAGCAGGTTTTCTTCTCACCACTGAGTTTTCTCACCACTGACTGGAGGGGCTGGGTAGGTGTCAGAGTCTTCATTCGGCCACTGTTTCCCCCAGTTCATGCCCCAACTCCTCAGCACTTCACATCAGATCAAACACCCAGCCCTTAGTTAAAAATGAGAAGGAAGTCCTGCCACATCACCTTCAGTGAAAAAGGACTTTCTGTGGAAGCATTCCCTGCTGCCCCTGGTTTCTATAAAACCTGCCTGTATTCATCTCCTGTTGGCAAAGTGGGGATATTCCGTGCAACGTTCCTATTTTAAATAAAGATCTCACACGCAGACCTTTTCTGGAGCTACTAGAAGAAGAAAAAGCACGATGTTGTGTTGCAGCTTTCTGTGCAACCTTGAGGTTGCGACAGCTGGTGACCAACGGATCATAAGCAAATATTTAAGGTCATCTGGAGACTTGCTGGCAGAGCTTAAGTTCAGAGACATCCCAAGCCAAGCCCCAGTCTGCTGGTACACACTGGGAAGCACACACACACACACACACACTCGTACGTGCGCTTCTCGTTGCTTCCCAGGGTCCTTCAGACTAAGGATCTATCTTGCAGAGCTGAATCGTAACAAGAGGTAGGAATGGGTTTAAGTCCTGCATTAAAACAGCCAAGTGACTGCTCCACAGACTCAATTCTGGACCCTCCTTTTTATCATCGTTCACCTCGTTACTCCAGAAACGAGAAGGTACACCCACCTGTGAGTGGAACAAGCAGACATGCATTTGCATCCATGTCATCAGTGAACCTCCAGGAGGGATTTTATGGAGGAAGCTCACTAAAGGTTGAACTGCAGTGTATATTTCAGAGACGCAACAAACCTTGACTCTCACCTATAAGCAAGTGGCTCAAATATATGTTTTTCCAAGGTTTTTAATCACACAAGTGATTAGAGCATCTGATATCAATGATTCCTGCTGGCTAGACATCTAAGAGCACTCTATACTGCAAGCACCTCATTTCATCTTCTAGTTTGTTTTTTTTTTTTAATCAGCACAATTATAATTAAAAGAATGTTCAAAGGAACCACTTATATTTCACCCTTCATAGAGAAGTCACCAGTCAAGCAGCCTAGACTTCAAGCACATCTGAAGTCACCAGGAATTTCAGACAATCTCTACGTAAGCCTAATGAAAACGTTCTCCAAACACAAAGATCTCCAGTAGCTGGGCCACCTTACACTCAGAAACAAAGCCCGTCCCCAGCGAAGCAGCTATAGCGAAAGCTGGAATATGTAGGTCAGCAATCTAAGAAGGGCTATGGTTAAGACAAAGTATCAGATTGATTCATAATGCTCTTTGATTGCTAATCCTGTGCAGAATTGTGATTTACATCACGCTACCAAAATCCAAGGGCTATGGAAAGGGTCCGTGCATTTCGTAAAAGACCATCAAAACGATTCTGTCAGATCTTTTATGGTGATCTTTGTGAATGTAAAGCTGAGAGCAGGAAAATGCCCTTTTCACTGAGGGCTGTGCACACCGCCGAGCTCTCCTGTGGAAAGGGAAGAGGACAATGACTCTACTGCATCATTTCTGCCCTTTCAGAAGCTACTGATGCAACAGACCAAGCAGGCCTGGAAGAGCACAGAAGGTGGAAGAACTTGAGTTCAAACATCTCTTCCACACCCGCCAGCCTACGAGGAAAGGGCAGGACAACCTGACATGGATTTTGGCCAGCACCCATTATCATCCTCTGCTTCCTCCAGCCTGGAGCAACGCAGAAGTGGGGAGAATCGTGTGCTTCCCTGGCGTCGGTGGTGAAGACGCCTGCATGGGCAGCGTCATGCACACACGACCTTGGGCAAAGGGCTGCCCTTCAGCGGGCAATCTAACCTCTGGCAGGGGCAGGCAGGGAAACAAGCCTCTGAATTTACAGTAATCTGCTTCTGCAGCCCAGCTCCTCCTGCACCATGGCCTCAAGGACAGAGGTGAAGATAAGAAACATTACTGGCAGTGTCTGCTTTGCCATTCATTACACCACCCCTGGCCACGTCATACTGGCACCTCCGATTTCTCCCGTGCGTTTCCAGCTCCCGCGAGAGAGGACGCTGCTAGAAATCGCTTCGAATCCAGACTTAAGTACTTGCCTACTTTGTCCCTAGAAAAAACAGGTCTCAGTGAACACACCTCTGCAAATGCAACCCCCACGCACATGCAATGCACCCATGCAAACCCACCCGCAGTTTGGTTTTAACCAAGCTACGGGGCATTTGCAAACAAACAGCGGCCACCAGAGCAAGCACAGCCTGCTTATCAACGCCCCATCAACAAATAGGTGTTCGCGCAGGGATCAGGTAGAGAAGATCAGGTCTCCCTCCTGTTTTCTGAAATTTAACCTCACATTTGCTGTC